>CM033453.1:445270-525270 GCA_019425755.1 Amaranthus cruentus
ATATACCCAAAAAATTTAAATAACAAATATATAATAAATAGGTCGTTCAAAAATTATTTTGTTTCTTTCACTTGGCTACTACTTATTATGTTGGTCATCTCTTTTCATTAAGGGAAAGTATGAGGGCGGTTACGAAGTAGGGGTGAGTAGGATGGGCAAGTATGAGGTGGATACGGGTTAAATTTGGGTCGTATTCAGCTAAATTCATATATACATTTTATTTTTTATTGAAAAATTTTTTGATCTTGATCCTAACCCTTAGGGTCTTAATTCGAGTCCAATATAAATTTTTTTTTTATTTTCAAAATAAAATATAAAACATTTTATGCAATTTTTATTCATTCGTATAAATTATTAAAAGATTTTATGAATGAAGAATTTTTTAATACTTTATACTAATATTGAGAGAGAAATATATGATGTTTTCCACCATTTAAGTTCTTAATGAAATATTTATCAAATCCTTTTTTTAAAATTATATAAACTGACAAAGATCCAAATCAATCATACAAATATAGTACATAGTAATTTTCATATAATTTCTATTAAAAATAATTTAAATATAAAACAGTCAATGGGTTAAATCTGAGTTGGATTATAAACCCAAATCCTACACGAATCATTAGGGTCCAAAAGAGAGTTTTTTTTATTATTATTATTACTTTTTAGACCCTTATTTGCATTTACATCCTACGTATATTCATCATTCATCATGAATATCAAATTCAGACATAAATTTTGTCAAGGAACCAACTCAACCAAAGGCTTAAGTTTATGGTTGAGGCCGCAGAATATGTTATATACTCTTACACGCCCCCTCACACGAGAACCCTTTGGGCTAGAAGTGTGCATGCAACACAGACTTTCTTCATACCTGACGCTAAATATTCCACTTTAAATGAGGGGTGGTTGAGATTTGAACCCGTGACCGCTTGTCTCGTTGGTTTCTGATACCATGTTAAGGAACCAACTCAACCTATACTCTAACAAATTTGACTGCCAATTCTATCAAAATAAATCTTAATACATACATATATATATATATATATATATATATATAATAATATATAATATATAATATAAAGTATATATATGTATATATATTATAAATATATATAATAATATTATATATATTTAATGGTATATATATGTAATATATATTAGATTTATATATATATATATATATATTAACAAGCACTATGCTATATATATGACATATATATATATATTATATATATATATATATATATATATATATATATATTTTGTACATATATATATATATATATATATATATGTAATATATATATATAATATATATATATATGTATATCATATATATATATTTATAATAATATACAATATATATTATATATAATAAAATATATATATAGATATATACATATATATATATATATATATGATAATGTATATATGATTATATATGTATTATATATGTATATAATGTATATATATATATATATATATGTATATATATGATATATATATATATAGTATATATTTATATATATATAATGTATATATACATATATATATATATATAAATATATATAAATATATATATATATATATATATATATATATATATATATATATATATATATATATATATATATATATATATATATATATATATATATATATATATGATATTATATGTATATATATATATATATATGTATATATATATATATATATATATATATATATATATATATATATATATATATATATATATATATATATATAATATATATATATATATATATATATATTGATCAATGCATCATCTTATCAGTTACATGAATTCAGATAATTAATTGATTTTTTATTAACAAGACTTACTTTTGCTTAATATAATAATATTATTGATATAAGATAAATTCAATTTGACCTTATACGAAATTCTTACATGGATAAGTCTTGGTTAACAACGACATGATGGCTTTACTGGGTCAATAAAAACGGAGATCGCCTCATATTAATTTTTAATATGTATCACCGTAATAAGGTAAATATAAAACCGATATCATCATCATATCCAATAAATTATAAATCCCACTTATAAAAAATATTATCAAGGTTTAATTTGAAAAAGAAGAAAATCGACTACTCATAACCATAAATAAGAATGCGGCTAAAGAGCCTGCTTTTAGGTTGAGAAAGATCTTCTGAAAAATTCTCTGAAAAAGAAATTCCTTAGATTAGGATTTTATAGTAGATGTATAACAAATCTTATCCAACATGTACCTGTGTAGGCGTGCGTGAAAATGAAAATTTTATCTCATATAGGTGGTATGTATTCACATATGTCCATCATAATTCATCTACTTTATCGATATACCTATTTATATAAAAGTGGATTAATTATAAAATGTTCTTAAAAAATTTAATTTATATATTACAACTTCAAATTTATTTTTTCCACCATCTATTCTAGTCAAAATCAAGTAAATGTGGACCAAATTCAAAAGTTTTCTCCAAACATAGTACAAAATGTATAAATGGGTGCCAAATTTTGACCTCCATATATAAAAATATGATTAATAATACAAAGGAAACTTAAAAATTATCCAAAAAAATAGTGTTAGGATAATGTAATTGTAATAAAAAGAAAAAGTAATCTAAATTAAGAAAGGGTGAACCTTCCCATTAAAGGTCACTCCCAAATTCCAAAACTGCGCCCATATAATTTCTTTGCTTCTTACGTGTTGCTGGCTTGTTAAAGTAAAGTTATACTTGTTTCTTTTGGCTTCCCATCCTTTGCCAACATTTAGTCAAAACTTTTTACCTATAGAGAATTGTACTGGATTTTAACCCTACTATTTGGTAGAGGTGTTTAATGGGGCGGGTCGACTCAACGGGTTAAGGGTCAGGTCACATTTTATTGGATCATTAACGGGTTGGGTCAATAACGGGGTGAGTCATTAACGGACCTTGGTGTAAAGGGTCGGGCGGCCGGGTCGGATAATTATTATAAGAATTAATTGCTAAACAATTACGGTTTTTATTTTATAATATTATAATAATTATCCAATCCGGCCGGGCCGACCCTTAGTAAGTGCGAACATGTTGAAATTATTCAGATTTCTTCTGCTGTTTTAAGTCAAAGTTTGTTCGCACTTATGTTGAAAAACTGAAACATGCTGTTTAATATGTTTTTCAACTTGTTCGCACTTAGTAAGTGCGAACAGCACAAACCTCCGGTTTAGGAATTACACGTTTATATTTGGAAATAAGTTGAAAATGGTCTTTTTCTATGTTTTTTTATTTATAAAAACTCTTATTTTGTTTAAATTTTCTCTTATATCAAGGTTGAGGGTTGAGGCTCAATCTAAGGAATATATATGACCATACATTTTTAATTTTCATGTCATCGAAGAAAAAAATATCTATAATCAAAATTATTTGAAAACATTCTCTAAATGCAACATTTTCATGATTTTTATATAATATTTCAACCTATTAAAATTAATCATGAATAATTTCAAATTTATAATGTATTTGGCTAGAGTAAACTTTTGATGACCTTCTATAGTTAGTAACTTACCGAAAAAAGTAAATTGAAAATTAATTTTAAAAAATTAAAGAAAACTTTTAAAATTTACGAAAAATTCAAAATAATTAAAAAATCAAAAAGAAAATTTTAACATCTTTTATTTGCTTAGAGTAAACTTGAATAATTGGATGATCTGATATAGTTAGTAATTTACCAAAAAAATAAACTGAAAATTAATTTTGAAAATTATAGAAAAACTTTTAAAATTTACAAAAAAAATTCTAAATAATAAAAAAAATCAGATAACAATTTTAACATCTTTTTACATTTTTTTGACTTTTTATTTAATTTATTTTTTCAAAATAAAACTTGCTATAGCAAGTCATCCAATTACCGGATTCACACTAGGCCAATACCTCTCTAAGTTTGGATTATTCATGGTTAATTAATGGGTGAGATTATTCTAAGTAAATCATAAAAGAGCAGGATTATTCTAGATAATTTTTTAAAAATATTAAACCTCAAGAAGTTGTTCAAAGTTCAAACTACTATTTTACCAAACTAATTCTACTTCAATTTTTATTTTTAAAAGAAAATGCAAAAGACCACAATAATATCAACTGGCTTACAAGTTACAAACGGCATGATTCATGCAGTATGCAAGCAATTCAACAATAATCAAACAATAATTGAGAAAACTACCAAAATAAAAGAATGAATCATCTTTAAAAAAAACATCAAGAGAAACCGTTCTCGGTAAGATAATTTCAAAACAAAAAGCGTGTATGTTATTTATTTTTTTTTTATTAATTTGTATAGTTGAGCTATTTTTGGTTTGTATGAAATGTATGCGTGGAGACCACCTTTGTTGGGCGAATTAATTAATGTACACTTATAGTCTTAAAATGATCACTTACAATGAATTAGAAAAATAAACTAATTATATAAGTCAGTCTCATGGTGACACGGTTTATAGAATACTTGATCACAAATTGATGATTCCCTTTTACTCTAATTTTACAACTAAAATTTGGGCCTATTAAAGGCTCAAGCAGATCTCACCATTGGGCTTTATAAGAATATTTTACAATCTCATATTTGCACTTCAAATGACCCATTAACGTAAGCAGTCAGTCTTCTTAGAAATCGTATCTCAGACTCAACCCGACAAAGCTGAATGCACACTCTTACTCTACTTTTTTCTTTATGAGCCGATCAAATTATAAATGGTCTCTCAAAGAGACCGCCTCTCACAAGAATTTGCGTTAAGAGAATGAAAGGATCTATTGGGCCCAAATGTGAATATTAAATTGCAATGAGGCCCAAATATGATATCTTGTGTTAGTCAAAAATTTGATATAATGACAGCCAAATTAAAGCTGTTATTAATCTAAGTAATGATGATGGGATCAAAGAATAGCTCTTGTTAATAAAATAGTATGGAGGAAATGGAATTGCTGTTGGTGATGGCTCCGGCGATTCCGTTCCGCTTGATTTACCGCTGCGTTACAAAATACATCGGTAAATTAAATTTTAAAAAATAAAATTGAAAATAAATCAGAAAGAACAAACTCTACTTTAAAATTTAAAATAAAGACAGTTTTTTTTTTTAATTTAATTTAGGCATTTCCTACAAATTAGCTGATACCAGTTCGAATTAAATTAATTATACTAATTAGTTGGATGAGGCTAATCAACATGTAATAATTCTAATTAATTGTAATGCAACATCGTAGAGAAAAATAAAAAGGACAACATGATATATAAACACAAAAATGATGCAAGACATTGACCATCAAAATTTTTTAATTAAATTTTTTAAATTTTTTTCAAAATATCATTAAATGAAAATAAGTATGAAAAAGATCGCTATTTTTATAACAGACCATCTCTCGGTAGAGGTGTTCATTTAGGTTGATTTTAGGTTAGGTATTTAGGGTCGGTTTAAAATCAGGTTTTGTGTTTATATTGTAGTTTACATAATTGTAAACCATTTTTGAAGTCGGGTCAAATGGGGTTCGGTTATAAGGTCGGGTAAATTTTGGGTCATCGGGTTTGTTATGAACACATCTATGTCTCGGTGTGACGACCTCAAACTAGAACTTATATTCTTATTATGTATGAGATAAACTATATTTAATTCATATATGAGACGTGTTTCTTGGTGAGACCGTCTCACACAACAATCTGTAACTATAGTCAAATTTTCCAATATTAAATTGCAATGAGATTAAATATGATATCTTGTTAGTCAAAAATTTGATATAATGACAGCCAAATTAAAGCTGTTATTAATCTAAATTATGATGATGGAATCAAGGTATAGCATTGGTAAATCAAATTAAAACAAAACTGAAATAAGCTAGATAGAACAAACTCTATTTAAAAACTAAAAAACAAAGGCAATATTTTATTATTAATTTAAGTCATTATTCCCGCAAACTAGTGATACGAGTTCTTATCGTATAGGTTAGAATTTAGAAATAGGTCTGGATAATTCAAATAAAGAGGAGAAAATGTAACGTACATATAAATCAAAGGAAGTTCATTATTAAAATCAATTGGTAGGAATAGAAGTTATTCTTCAAGTTTATAAATTAACATATACTCCCTCCGAATCAATTATGTTGTCTCATTTGCTTGGGCACACTTGTAGAGGTAACATTTTGACTCTTAATATCTCTAATTATGCTTAAATGAAAATTGTGAAAAGTTGATAAGAATAATCCTTGCATAAAAAAATTTTACTTAGAACAAATATATATATATAATCATATACTATATATATATATATATATATATATATATATATATATATATATATATATATATATATATATATATATATATATATATATATATATATAATATATATATATATATCCCTCTTTTTCTCTAATGTATGACAAATCATATGTAGGAAATAATGGACACTTTAATACTCTCCTAACATGTGAATATTACATCCAATTTATGGCCCCTTAACCGGTGACAAGATTTAATGTCCAGTTATAAAAAGCTTAACAACAAATCGGGTTCTGATACCAAATTAAAATTTAAAAAATAAACATGAAAACCCAAACAATAAGGAGAAGAGGTAACTCACATATAAACCAAAAGGAGATTCACTACTAAAATTAATTAATAGTAGTAAAAATTAACCCTCAAGTTTATAAAATGAAATATATTCTTATCTTTATCCAATATGGAACAACTCACATGTGGACAATAATAGACACTTTAACCGTTCCAGTCAAAATCAAAATAGTTTAATTATATCCATATTAGTTGAATGAGGCTAATCAACATGTACTAATTCTAATAAGTTTTAATGCAACATGGTAGAGAAAATACTAACGACAACATGTTATATGAACACAAAAGTGATGCAACACATTAACCATCAAAGTTTTTTAATTCATCTCAAAATATTATTAAATGAAAATATATGTAAATAAAAGTACAAAAAATAATGTCTTATTTTAGGTAGGTGGTCTAGAATTCAACCAAATTATGCGGAGATTAAAGGTAGGTTCATGATGTACGAAAATAATACAAGTAATGCCTAATGGTGTATCTAAAATGCATCTTCATCTCGTCATCGTGTACTGTATTATTCGCCCACTTCATACCCTCATCTTCATCAACCCATTGACTCGTGATATTCTATGTTATAGATATTTGGCAGTGACAATTCGTCACATCATTTCATCATAATTCATTCGTGTGGATACAGGACATTAGTGTGGATACACTTGGTGAGATACATTGTTTCCCAAAACCATTTGGTAGTATAGGAAGATTAGCTCACCCAATATACATCGCCGGTTCTTGGCATAAATGGGGTAGCCGACTGCTCAGAGTCCCCTAAAATAAGGGGCCTCAAATATTAAATGGTGTTATTTTAGTCCGGTTTTGAGAAACACTTTTTAAGTGATTTTTTTGTGAACTTTCTATATATTTGATTGAAGTAATTTTAGAATATAATATTAAAATATATTTTGTATATTAATTTATATATATATATATATATAAAAGTCAACTACCCACTATTTTATCGATGTGAGATCTTGTCTCACATGTAAAGTATTTTCAATAATAGGTTTCATTAGTCATGTCTTAAAAACTTTATAATGTACGTGAATATCATTATCAGTAGCAAATTTTAAAGATTACGTTTTCGAGTTTTATGAATATTTTGTTAGTAATATTGACCATATTGTGGATAAGATGCCATTATCAGCCGCATATTCATATTTTAATTTTAAAGAATACTTTTCCGAACTTCAAAAATTTTACGCTTTAAATGAAATTTTTATTATCAGTGACAAATTCAAGAATTAATTGTAATATCTAAACATAGCATAGACTAGAAAGACAACTTACGAGGCAGTTGTAGTTGGACAAAACGTGACAACATAATCGGCTCCGTCACAAGTAAAAGTACTCGTTGCATCATCGTACGCGTAGCTATACGCCGTCGGGCAAGCGTCCTTGAAGAACTTTGAATATTTGCTCGGTTTGCATGTCTCCGGCGTTGAATTTGGCCCGCTACAACAATATTGTGGATCCCCAAATGCTTCACAAGCACTCTTACAAGCAACTCCATTTGTGTTTGAGTCAATTTCACTTACAACCCGAAGTTCTGTTGGGCATGATCCATTTAAGTCCACCATACAACCGGTAGACGTACAATTACCTATATTGCCAAATTTAAAAATTTAGAGGATCAGTAGCACAAAATATCTCCTATATTACAATTTTAAATAGTCATGTTCACCCCAATATATAGCATTTACTTATTGTTACGAACTCACCATTTGAAAAATTCGAATCCTCTGCACCAAAATTTGTAACATTTCTTACATCACATATTTAAAATTTGATATGTAAAATATTTGAATTTGAAATTAAATTTACATTATTTCTTACTACATGTCAAATTTTGATTAAATGGTATAGACAATGTTCAACGCCGACCTTATAAGGGATTAGAGGGACCTATACTCCAGGTCCATTCAAAAAGTTGGTAAAACAAGGTGGCGGATCTAAGATTTAGAGTTCCCTGGGGCACTAACGAATGGATGAAATTAGGTTGTGTGAGCAGCACATAGCATCTTTGTGAAACAATCTCTCAAACCAGAAAAAAGGTTTAATAGCAAGCAATTTCCTAACAAAATAAAGAAAAGGGAACTGGGAGGGGTAGTCAACCACTCACTTGAGATTCATATCGATCAATCGAAAAAGTCAACTATGGTGTTTTGTTATTCAAGCAACGTAAATGTTGACTTCACCTAGAATATAGCTTTCATAAAATGAATTAAGCAACAAACTCAAATCTATCCACCCCAAACCAAGACTCGCAACTTTGGATTTAATTTGCACTCTAGCTTCATAGTAATTCACGTGAGTATCTAACCAAATACCTAAAAACATAAACTGCAACTCCGACTTCTAATTTCTAAAGAATCCATGCTCTTTTATGAATCTATGTACTTGGTGTGCTATTTAGTTCACATAGCCTGAATGAACATCAGGTTCTGGAACACAATGGTTTCGCAATTCTATCTTCAATCAAATTTAGATGACATTTTTATCGGATTAAGAATAAGATTAAGAATAAAGATTACAATAACAAGATTAAGATTAAAGATTAAAACATAAAGATTAAGAGTTAAAATACCTTAAAAAAATAAAATTTTGAACATAAAGATTAAGATTAGTATAAGAACAAAAAAAATTTTAAAAATTTCCCTTAAATATATAATAGTTAGAAGCCTATAATAATATATCAGATGCTCTCTTGAAAGACTGTTTTTTGTAAAGACGATTTTCAAAAGTCCAGCCCAAATTTATATATAGAGTTGTAACAATATATATTTAAAATTGAACTGGGCTTTGAGATCCGTCTTTACAAAAGACGGTCTCAAGTAAGAATTTGTGATAATATATTTAGTAATTTTTTTAATCTATGGGCCTGGTAGCAAGTTACCTGAACCACCCACGGGTCGAACCATAAGAGGAAGATTATACCCATCAACAAGACTCACATCGTAGAAGTCAAGCCCATCTGACCCGTTTAAAGTAAACTCAACAAGTGTAGCAGGTGGTCGGGCACCCGATCCAGAGCACACTACTGATCCTGTGCCACAATCACCTGTCGCACAAGAGAAGTTCCCACTAGTAGACCCACCATTACAATTTGTTCTGGCCCACATCCGACCAGACCACGACCCGGGTACGGAGATAATATTGGTTGCTCCAGGGGCGAGGGAGAATCCGGTGGCGGAGCCGGGTAGTTCCGGTGTGCCAGCATTAGAGAGTGTTGCAGGCCATACTGTGTAGGTGCATTGGTTGACTAATGTGAATTTTGTTGATGAACTTATTCCTGCATTTTTATTCAAACAAATTATATATAAGTCATTATAAAAAATTTTGGTGAAGAATTCGATTCTGATACTATGTCAATGAATTAACTCAATCATCGGTTTATCTGTTTTAGTCGATGGTTGAGGACCCAACAAGAATAATGTTGATTTGATCATCATCATCAATACCTAGTGTATCCCAGGTCAGGGTCTAGGGAGGGAAGAACGACGACAACTCATACGAGGGAAAAACGACGACAACTCATACCCACAGAGAAGAGTGTGGTCAAAGACTCCCCCAGCTCGAGAAAAATCTTCCAAGGAGAGAAACCTGCAACTTACGAATAGAGTAAATAGAATAATGTTGATTTGATGAAGAACTTAATTTTTTGGAGAAATTGAGAATTATTGTTATTACCTAACAAGTTTAGGAAGAGGAGGATGAATGTGTACATGCTCATGGTAGAAATGTTTGGTACAAGGAAAGAAATTGAAATGAGTTTATATACAAGATTGACCCAACAAATTTATTTATTTATTGAATTTAAAGTTTAGAAGTTATTCCAAGAATGGGAAATTGCCCACTTGAGAACTAAATTTACATTAACAAAAAGCTTTTTTTGTTTTTTAACATTATATGTTAGTTTCAAACTAAATCTATTTATTTATTTATTGTTAATTTGTTTACTCCATTTGTCCAACTCAAATTGCACTAATTTTTATTTTCAATCGTTTCATTTATTTTGCATTGTTTTTGAATTGGATCTTACCACTTTCTTTTAATATCATCTGTCTAATTAAATCTCTCTCTTTATCAAAAATCGTATTTATTCGATCAAGTAAAAAACAACATTTCACAACTCTTTATGATCCTCTTAAAATTTGCTCTATTTCTTTTTGATTAAATCTCATTACGACAGAGGGAGTAATAACATTTTATTTGAGCATGTTTTTTCTTAATATGATAGCAATTTGTAAAGGTGTTAATTGTAAAAAATCATAATGCGGAAATAAGATTGATTCGGGTTTTGAATACTTAGTTTGTATTGAATAAAAACGAGAGCCGAGTGGTACTACCTCTATTTATACATGAGATTATGACTACAAATAAGGAAACAAGACTCTGCTCATATTATTCACCTCAAAAATAGCAGGCGTAAATGTCTCATTATCATGAAAATTTTCCCTTCAAAGTGATGAGTATGTAATCATACAATACATTTAATAAGTTTATGAAAACTAATTTTTTTACATCCATAAATTTGAAAAGCACTTGATACTTTATACTTGTGGTAATTCACATACAAAATTTGTTTTCTTAAATTTTACAAATATTCAAAAAAAAAAAAAAATTAAGTCATGTATGGCATATGTACTAATAATATAGTGTAATAGCAAATAAAAGACATGGATTAACAAGACATGATTTTTAATGGTTATGAATTGTTTGCCTAAACTCAAATATTTATTTACAATACCCCAATATTTATTTACAATACATATTTTCTTATTTGGCAATTCATATTAATTGTCAAATTTCCTTTTTTGTCAAACTTTTTTTTACCTAAGTACCCCATGTTTACACAAGTAATGTTCAAAATACCCTCATTTTTACTATTTACAATACCCCACTACGAGCTTTACAATAAATATAATCATTTAAAATACCCCAATTGTACTATTCACTTTTTAATGGACCCCACACCATCCTTAATAATCGTGCCCAAACAATTGAGACGTCTAAATAGAATCGGAGTGAGTATTATCATTATTACTAGGTGATTGCCCGTGTTAAGCACGGGTTATTTAATATTTTATCATATTTAACATATATTTTTACGTAAATAAATAAAAAATATCAAAAATAGTTGAATAAAAGAAATAATATTGATACGCAATTTGAAATATAGGTTTGTGTACCATAGCATACATTACGGCGGAAAATAAAGTTAAACGATATATAAAGCTAGTGAAATAGATACATTTATAAAAACTTTTATCAACCATAAATATTGAATCACTTTTTTTAATACAATTTGTAAGTTAAAGTATAAATATTATCATAACAGCTAATCTCTCGAGAGACCGTCTTTTTGAGAGACGTCTCTCAGGCCCAATCCATTAAGGCTTACTTTCTACTCTTACTTCATATATTTTTTGTGGGCCAACCCAATAAGAGATGATCTTTCAAAGAGACCGTCTCTTAGGGTGTGTTTGGATTGAAGGAAATGGAGAGAAAGGAAGGGGAGAGATTTGGAGGGAGGAGATATCCCTTGTTTGGATAGCAAATTGGGAGGGAAGGGATTTGGAGGGGAGGGATTTGGAAGGAAAAGTTGGATAAGTTTTATTAAGAAGACCTAAAGAGGAAAGATTTGAAAGGAAAACACTTTCCTTCCTTTTCCCTCCCCTTCCCTTCTAAACAAACAATATACAATTTCCCTCCTTATCCCTCCCTTTCTTTCCCTTCCTTTCCTTCCCCTTCCCTTCCTTTCTTTTCTCTCCTAATTTGCTATCCAAACATAGTGTTAAAGAGACCGTCTCTTACAAGAATTTGTGTTATCATAATCATCACATATTAAAATCTTTAGTTATTGCTTACTTTTGACCCAAGAAACTATATATGATTGTGCATTAATACATATTGGTTTTATGTTAGGTAATAATCAAATCATTATTGAGTTCTATTTAATTTCTTGTTCATTATTTTCCTATCAGGTAAATAAAATTTTAGATTTTAGTATTAGGAAACAATATCATGATTTTATTGTCAATCCTTTTCAAGTTTAATTACTACTCTGTAGATTTCGTCCATTTCTAAACACATCGTACTTCACCTCAATTTGAATAAAGAAATTAAAATTTGCTAAGATAGAGAAAAAGAGATCCAGGTTTGATCAATCAAAATAATAACAATAAAAAGCAATTAAAATTAAATTTATAAATGAGAATCGATCACACATAAATAGAAAAAATATGATGTCAAAAATCAATAAATAAAGTATTTAAGAAAATAAAAGATAAAAATAGACTAATGCAAGAGATATGAGTCATATGACCCATTCATCGGGGATTGGTTACGTGCTTTACTTCTCTCTTTGGTTCGGATTAGCTAAACCCAAAAAAATATATATAGAGAGATAATTAGAAATAAAAAAATCCAATATTTTTAGATATGAGAATAGAAGAAAGATAGAAATCTTTTATGAGAAAAAAATAAAGGTAATCTTCCATCACAAGTTGTAATTATCTTCAAAAAATGTGATAATTAGTTTAATGAGACATATAAAGACAGTAATGATGCAATAATTAATTCTTTAATTTAAATTTATAAATAAATTATTCACATGCAAAGAAAAAATATGATATCAAAAAGTAATAAATAAAATATTTAAGAAAATAAAATATAAATATAGACTAATGCCGAAGATATGGCTTGATTGGTTAGATGCTTTACTTCTCTCTTTGGTTTGAATTAGCTAAACCCAAAAAATTATAGAGAGAGATAATTAAAAATAAAAAACCCAATTTTTTTAGATATGAGAAATGAAGAAAGATAGAGAATTTTTATGAGAAAAAGATAGAAGTAATCTTCCATCACAAATTGCAATGATTTTCATAAAATATGATAATTAGTTTAATGAGACATAAAAAGTCAATAATATTGTAGTAATTAATTCCTTAATTGAAGGGATTATTACAGTAGATAATGTAAATATTAAAGGCTATTTGAGGTAATAGCGTATTCAGTACTGTAGTTATTAGGTGGAAACTAAACTTATCAGAACATGACACGTAACACCTTAGGTAGTCTATGCTTTAGTATTAGAAGATATAAAAGATATACAATATTTAAAATAAGATTAATACAAAAATATATAATATTTAAAATAAGATTAATTGAGGTTAATTATGACAGCAAATGAAAATTATTCTATTAAATGATAATAAACACATTTGGTCAAAGCAGTGCTAAATCTGTATAGTATAAATTAAATACATCATAGTCACTTTCTAGAAAAAAAAAAACATCATAGTCAACATTAACAAAAAAACTGTATAGTAAATATTCATCAAAATAAATACAATTAATAATAACTACATTTGGTCAAAGCAGAGCTAATTAAGCAACAATTTTGGTAATCTTTAAGTTTTTAAATGTAGATGCACATGGAGAAAGATTTTAGGCGGAAAAAAAATCTCTTAGAGCATGACATGTGGCATTAGGTGGTGTTTGTTTTAGTATTAAGTATAGATATATACTCAACATTGGAAGAATTGCCAAACTAAAATGTGATTTAATATAGCTTCTTCCTCGTACTTTACTTAGTTTTTGTTTTGTTTTCCATTTTATTTTTGAGAACCAAGCTTTTGACTTTTCACATGAGATGATCATATTAATCTAGCTTTGGCAATTAGATGATATTCCAAGTAATCATTTTTGCCATGTCATTCTAAACATTTTGGAATCACACATCATTTATTACCCAAAATAGAAGAAACACATCAAATATAAAAGCACAAGACATTTAACATAAGTGTATCCATGTAGAATGGTGTTTTGTATACTCCCTTTATTTCAATTGATTTAATGCATTTTTTATTAGATGATCTATATTGTATGTCAATTAATGGGAAAAAGTTTAAAAAAATATACTTCCTTTTTTTCTACTTGCAGATAAACCAAGTTTTGTACAATTTATTATTCTATGATCACAAATTCTTATTTGAGACCGTCTTTTGTAACTGTTGTGAATGGGCTAAGCAAATGATAAAGAAACAAGAAACAAATATGATGCAAAGAAACTAACCAAAATAGAGTATGCAACAAAGGAACACAAACACAACAATATAATGAGGTATCTAATGATACCTCCCCCTCAAACTAAGTATCTTGTCATTAATGGAATCAACATTATATAAATGACTCACCTTGCAAGCTTTAGAATAAGTTTCTAAAGCAAAGATTGAAGCTTTACTTCAATCACCCACAAATAACCCCAATAAAATGAGAAGACTCTTTTGGTGATAAATCCTAGTAATCTCTATGTATTTAGCTCTCACATAAACCCTAATACACTTCCTAATACCCCTTATATAGTGCTAAGGTATATTAGAAGACTTAGGGCCAAAAGCTTAAAATCCCACGAAACCGTAAACATAAAACAGAATGTCGCGTTTTGCTCCCTGCTGCTTTCGCTCGACCCGACTTGCTCGGGTCGAGCTCCTTGTCCTGAGCTACTGCTTGCATGTTGTGTGAAGACTCGACTCGAGCAGCTTTGCTCGGATGGTCGAGCAACCTTGAGGAACGTCAGTTGCTGCTTTATCATCACCCTCCATCCCGTACACAAGCCCCCTTGACTCATCAACATCGATCATCACTTGATCAAGCGACCCAAACTTTAGCACTCCATACTCCATGCCACACTCTGCACCACTCTCAAGTGTGCAAGACAATGCATGAGCTATGAGATGCTCAAAGTCGTCGTCGACGTCACGGGAATTGGCTCTTGATTCAATAGTAAAGACGGCTCTTAAAAGCCCAGTCCAATTCTAAATATATATTGTTACAACTCTAAATATAGATTTGGGCTGGACTTTTCAGAGTCGTCTTTACAAAAGACGGTCTCTCAAGAGAGCACCTACTCTATGATTCTTTACATATTGCGGCAATTATAGGACAAAAACATATCATGTGGATCTTGTTTTATTCGTCTAATCGCATATTTTTATAATATTAAATTTTTATAATTTTTAGTTGTGTATAACTCTAAATATAAATAACCTAACAAATATATTTACATATCATGTGGATCTTGTTTTATTGCGGCAATTATAGGACAAAAACATATCATGTGGATCTTGTTTTATTGCGGCAATTATAGGACAAAAACATATCATGTGGATCTTGTTTTATTCGTCTAATCGCATATTTTTATAATATTAAATTTTTATAATTTTTAGCTGTGTATAAC
Source organism: Amaranthus cruentus (assembly GCA_019425755.1). Taxonomy (NCBI): domain Eukaryota; kingdom Viridiplantae; phylum Streptophyta; class Magnoliopsida; order Caryophyllales; family Amaranthaceae; genus Amaranthus; species Amaranthus cruentus. Next base: position 461,131 of record CM033453.1, read on the forward strand.
TCTAAATATAAATAATGGAAGTTAAAAAGTACGAAGAATCAAGTACTTCCAATCTTAGAATATGTTTGGTGGACATGCAAATACAATTAGAATTTCAAATTTGTATGAAGTGTAAAGGTTAAACTTTTAGGTTGGGTGACATACAAATACAATTACACAAGTATTCAAAATCTCCATGAAGTGGAAAGGTGAAGCTTTTATTGGCTAACCAAGTCATATAATTTAACAATTTTCATTAGTTAAATTTATGATTTTTGTTCGAAGAATGTGATATTTGCTTAAATTCAAATAAATCTATATGTTTTTTAACGACTATATTTTAATCACTATGCATTAATCTATTTTATTTTCCTGTTTTTGCAAATGTATAAAAAAACACAATCAAGTAGAATCTTATTTGATTTGTCTCAATGCAAAAATTAACATATCAACTTTTTTATCTTTTATCATACATATTTAAAGATATTTAATGGTAAAATTTTAAATTGAATAGCGTAAAAATTGAAAATGTAGTCATTGAAAAACAAAACAAGCATTTACTACTTTTATAAGTTAAAAGTACTTCTATAATTTAATAAAGAATTTCAAAAGAGAAAGGTTATGTTTGACAATTGCCTATTAACAGTTGTTAACTGGTTTAACTAGCTAAAAGTGTAACTAAAAAGTCAATTGTTTAAGCCGATAATTCCATCAAAATAGACGGTACTATGTAGTCATCGGGGTAATTGCATGTTATCCACAAGAAACTATAACTTACCAAGGCCTATATGTAGTATAATAATGAGGTATTAGGCTACCAAGGAATAGGATGTTGGACTAACATATCATTATCGTCATCAGCGTACTCAGTGTATCCCACTTATAGATAAACTATAGTCAGGATTTGGGGAGAAAAGATAGACGACAACTAATACCCATACAGGAGAGTACGGTCAAAGAGTCCCTCTACTCAAGAAGGTCGTCAAAAAGAGAGAATAGCTTAAGAGTGTGTTTGGATTGAAGAAAATGGAAGAAAGGGGAGGGATTTGGAGGGAGGATGTATCCCTTGTTTGGATAACAAATTTGGAGGGAAGGAATTTGGAAGGGAGGAATTTGAAAGGAAAATTTGAACAAATTTTGTTAAGATAATCTCTCCTAAAGAGGAAAGATTTAAAAGGACAATACTTTCCTTTCGTTTCCCTTTCCTTCCATTCTAAACAAACAATATACACTTTCCCTCCTTATCCCTCCCTTTCCTTTCCTTCCCCCTCCCTTCCTGTCTTTTCTCTCCTAATTTGCTATTCAAACATAGTGTAAGTCTTAACTCGAATTTACTATCTCATATCCATATAATCACTCCACTTTAAAACTGTAAGCAATCACTTTAAGGTTATAATCAATGACTTCAAAAGTGTAAGTTATCACTTTAAAATTATAATAATCATTTTAAGACTGTAAGTATACATTGAGTCGGCCTGATATTGTGAGACACCTTATTTGAGAATTTGTGATGTCCAAAGTCTCAAATTCAGATTTCATGTCCTATGAATTATGTATAAAAATCACGAGGAAGAGAATAAAGCAACCCTTCTCACTTAGATTTAACAATACCAGCTATTGATACAAAGAGATCAAAACAATTACTACCAAACTTATAATTATATAGATTGAGATTGCATCAAATCTAATATGCTTAGGCTTATCAACAAAGATGCACCGTAGAACAGAGAAAGTCTAAAGCCAGTCAGTCCAGCTAGTCTCCTGAGAAACCGTCTTTCTGAGAGACGTCTTTTAGGCCCAATCCATTAAAGTTTATTGCCTACATTTACTCTACATTTTCCCTAATAGGCCAACCCAATTAGAGATGGTCTCTCAAAGAGACCGCCTCTCACAAGAATTAGTGCAGTCAATAAAGCTACAAGCCTACAACCGCATAAGCTAAACTCAAATCCAGGCTCAAATCTACATAAAGTAAGCTATACCCAAATCTACATACCACAATGATATATTGTCACAATCAGGTGCGAATATTTCAGAACGAAGGAAGTCGTGATAATCTAGCTCAACAATATCGAGGCAATCAGTCAATAAAAATAGTATTAAGATGGCTCAAAGTAAGATGTGCAAGAGGTAGATCTTCTTAGGTCTCCTAGTTTGTAGAGGGTCGAGGCGAATGAAAGAATCAAGAGTTGGCTTAAGGTGCAATGAAATAAGCAAGCATATGCTAAGAGTGGAATGAAAGAACCAAAATTTGGCTATGAGGCTAATAAAAGAAGCATTGTTTAGGCAATAAAGAAGCAAGGTATAGTTCAGAGTCTTCTGCTGGCCATCAGTAAACATTTTGAAAGGGCATCAACTCCTACCATCTATAGTTTTCTATGAGCGGAATATACTGGGTAGAATGATGATGATGATTAACTCCTACCATCTCACTGGACTTGTGATTATTCTACCACATCACCAGCACCACAGAAGAAATGAGGAGAAAGGTATGGATACTTCATAGTTCATCCACAATGCACCCACAAGATACAATTCAGCCAGTGCTGCACACACCGATTCACACTATGGAATCGGAATTCAACCCCAATAGTTAATTCACACACTAACTAATCACAAATTCTCATTTACTACCGTCTCACTTGATTATCATCATCATCACACTCGATATCCCACTCAAAAGCAGCGTCTGGGTGAGGGAAGGTGACAGACAATCCATCCCCGTACATTCTTCACAGGGAGGACTGGAAAAATGCGGTCGATTTTACCCAAAACAGTAAGAACCCCGTGTAAAGTCTTACTATGATGACCGTCTCATACAATATTAATTTTGCAATCTTAATTTCACCATAATAATGTGATAAATTGGCTCATTATAATGTGACCGTCTCATATAATATTAATTTTGCAATCTTAATTTCACCATAATAATTAAATAAATTGGTAGACACCATGAAGCTATGACAACACAAAACTTCACATTAAAATCAGGAACAATATCAACAAATATGTCAATACCAAAGAACCCAAAAATCATCAACATTAATTTAAAAAAATGCATCACCATTAAACCAATCGATAATACTAATCAAAGCTCATATAATAAAGCTTCTAACAATGAGTCTACCAAATCATATTTTACCACATATAAATCCGCAAAAAACGCCCAAAATATTACCATTGTTTCAAAGTCAAAACCCATCATCCTGTGTATAACCAGCCTAAAACAGGGCAAACCAAAAACTAAGCATAATACCATAAAATAATTACTCATTATTCTAATAACAATACTACTATCAATAATAATTGATAATAATAATAATAATAATAATAATAATAATAATAATAATAATAATAATAATAATAAACATATGGTATTTAGGTATTAATTTATACTTTACTTTAGTTTCCCTCAATGCAATCCTTAGCAAAGTGCCCATCTTTTCCACAGTTATAACATCCACCGCCGTTTCCGCTGCTTCCGCCGCTTCCACCGCCGCCTTGATTACAATGCCGCGCCAAATGTCCGAACTCTCCACAATTAAAGCAGGCTCCACCCCCACCATTGTTACCACCACCATTACCGCGTCGGCATTCTCGGGCAAAGTGCCCAAACTGCCCACAATTATAGCACGATACATCACCACTACCACCCCCATCACTGCGTCGGCATTCTCGGGCAAAGTGCCCAACTTGGCCGCAATTGTAACACGACCCATCATCACCACCACTACCACCACCACGACGCGGTGGTCCACCAGAAAATGTTCTAGAATTATTCACACATTCACGAGCGATGTGTCCATGACCTCCACAGCTAAAACAACCTCCACCGCCTCCACCTAAGAAAGGTTTAGATCGACGAGGAGGTTGAATAGAAGCGCCTTTAGGACCAGTAACGTCAACAGCTTTAGGTTTATCATCATCTCCAACTGAAAAAGTGTATTCGACGATTTCACCTTCGGTTAAGGAGCGATAACCTTCGGATTTAATAGACGAATGATGAACGAAAAGATCTTCACCGTCGCCTTCCGGTTTGATAAAACCATAACCTTTCGTATCACTAAACCAACGAACCTCTCCTCTGCATCGGGATTCTTCCGCCATTAGTGAATCAATAAACCCTAAAAATTTGATTTTCGATGTAATAACCCCTGAAGATTTGATCTTGAGAGTAATAAACCCTAAATATTAAAAATTGGGAAATTGGAAAATTTGTTGGTTTCAGAGTAAAGACGACGGTATATGAACTTATACTAGAATGTGGGGCTTGGTTAAGGAATTGGGTCAAATTTGGGCCCATATAGTTTTCTTTTTTAAACTTTTTTGACTTTTATTTATATCTTTTGACCCAAATGAAATAAGATATTTTTTTTTAAAATAATCTTGAATTTAGATAAGAGAGTAATCTTTTTTATAAAAAAAATTAAGATAAATTAATTTTTAAATATAATAGTTTAGCTGCCTTTTGGAGATTTAGTTAGTCTCCTGGAGACACCGTCTCTTTGAGAGACGTCTCTCAAGCCCAGTCCATCAAAGCTTACAATCTACTCTTACTTTACTTTTTTCTTAATGGGTCAATCCAATAAGAGATGGTCCCTTTTTTTTAAAAAAAAGTATTTGAAAAATCATTTGAAAATCATCTCTCTTTTTTTTTAAAAAAAAAGTCAGCTATTAAGAAAATCTTTATGCGTTAGAACAAAAAGTCTCGCAATTCGAGAAAAATTTAGCTCTGATACCACTTGTAACAGAAGCGGCAATCGCGATTCGTAATTAACATTAATGAAAATTTTATTAGTATTATTTTTTTTTTTTACAAAATAATGCGGAAGTTTGAAAATGCCGATCTGCTAAATACCTTTAAAAATACAATAAATGTTAATTCAAAATGATAAAAAGTAGGAAAATAAAAATATATATCGTTTGTTCCAAAAATACACAATAATTAAATACGTCAAAATCATTATCAAACATGAAGTATAAAAAAAATCTTGCAGCTAAGTCCTCGATAGCATAAATAAATTGTGGCTGCGGCCTGGATCGGAACCTGAAACTAAATCCTGCAACATACTGCCATCCATAATACGGATGACAGCCGATTAAATCGGTCAGCGCTTAACGCCGAGCATAATTCCTTATCCAGCTCAAAATACGGAAATAATACACTACATTTACTAAATAATAATTAGAGTACGAACTGATAATAAATTGACACCACTAAATACTTTTACCATATTCTTTTGATATTCCATACTTTTAAGTCATTAAGATACCATTCTTAACCCTGGCAGAAGTACGTTACTGCCACTTATACAATTCGGTAATCTTAATACTTAAGCAAATTCAGTTGGTTAATACTTATAACCGTACCATGTCTCATAGCATCAATAGTAATCAAGTTTATCACTGATCAACAAGCACAACAATATGACACCTGATATATGTAAGGGTCTGGCTAGATTAGGGCCAAAGCCCTATATCTAACTGTGGTGGGGGTCATCACCCCGCCAATGTTTATGCTCGAGCTTCTACAGGATAGGTAGCTAACCCCCTGTCTAACACCGCATTTTACGTGCCGGCCAACACGGGCGGCGGGATTTTACATGCCGGTCCATGGTTCGACATTTCCTTACTATCAGGGTCATTCAATCAATACACAAATAATTTCACACAAGCACATCACATTTTTACTACTACAAGTTGACTTTGACTTTGACCAAATTAGATTTTAACTTCCTTATATAATAATATTCTACCTATATGTCCTTTTAAGTTCATTACTAAAGTTTTACTCATTAAACTTTATTTTAAACTTTGTTTTTAATAATTCATTTGTTAAATAAATTTACACTAATAACTTAATATTCTATTAATAGTCTTTAGATTAATGTTTTCACAAGTAGCTACTAATTTTTATTTCTCTTGAAATAAGTTTCAATAATCAATATTTTTAACTTTAAAACAAATAAATATTTTAATTTTTTAACAAAAATAAATATTTTAATTGTAAATCGATTAAAACTATATTCTATGGATAAGTTTTCAAAATTCAACAAATTCACCAAAAATCAATATTCCAAGTTGAAAAATAAGTAAGACTTATTAAGTTCACAAAAATCAATATTATATTTATAAAACAAATACAAATTATAATTTTACGAAATTAATATTTCTAGAAAAAAAACAAGTAACACTTTATAAGCTCACAAAAACAATACTTCTAGTAATAAAACAAGTAAAACTTATATATTCACACAAATCCATATCTCTTGTTATAAAACAAGTAAAAATTTTATTCTTTTAATATATTCATAAAATCGAAATTTCACACAAAATTTTATAAAAGGCAAATTTATATAAAAAATATATTTTATTTCATTTCAAATAAATTTTAGTCAAATAGTCAACTAAAGATATATTTTGTACTAACTAGCTATTTAATATCCCAAAAGTTACTTTTTGGTATAAAATCTCATGTATTTAAGAAAATACTTTAAGATAAATAACTTGAAATTTTATTTATATATATTTTTTTTCAAAGATATCTTTTTTGTAACTTGTTATTTTTATCATTATCATAAAAATAGCTTGTGATAATTTAAATTCGTAAATAACATTTTTTTTATATGATAGTGATCGAATGGCCTATGACTATTTGTTAGCCTTTTTCACTTAAAACAACTTAATTTAATTAATTTATCATAGTAAATTCTAATTTTATTTAACTAATATAAAAACTAAATTAATAAAAACTTTTACACGATAACTTAATATTTAATATAACTATAAGGATAAGCTTTAACATAAAAGATAAAGTATAATGACGACATCCTTAGCATAACCATAAAAAAATGTATAGTTATGAAATAACACACAACTTTATAAACTAATTTAAGGGAACTTTATAAACTAATTTAAGGGCTTAAAAATATTACCTATAATATTACCATAATCATTTTTTTTTGAAGCATACCATAAACATTCTTAATATAATAACATTTCTACATAATTACAGTAACACTAGTGTATAACATACATAGTACTTAATATATATCACTATTAAATTATGGTTCACCCAACTTCCTAACATGTCCAAGTATTATTAATTAACATACTAAAAATATTCTTAGCATAACTATACTAAATTTGATTTAATCATAGTTTTCTTAAACTAACTTTCTACATAAACATACTCAATATATTTCATACTTTGCATATTATAAAGTAAATATAATGTAAAATTCCACATAAAGAGTAGTTAAGAAGTTATACCATATTAACACCATGAATTAGTACTAAGTACTAATTAAGATGATTAGGAAATAAGATCTCCCAATGAATACTCCAAGCTTTAAGCTCCAAACTCCAAATGCTAGTACTTCTAAGCTCCCAAAATAAATTCCCTACTCTAAAATAATGATTCTTTAAGTACCCAAAGTAATGACCCAAATGATGATGATTTAAGTTAAATAAAATTGTTCTAAGCTCCATCTTCTAGAAATGTTTCAACTAATTAATATTAGAAAATTAGTAATATATATAATGAAGTGAAATTAGGCGGAAATGGAAGAAAAGTAGATGCCTTAATTCCTTAATACTACACAACTAGAATGATATATTTCGGGTGAGTTAATTTGTTTTAATGTTGCAAGGTAGAATGTTGGAAAAATAGCTACTATATATAGAAGATTTTTATGGGACAAGATCTTATAATATTTGGATAAAAAAAAATTAAAAAAAATCATAGCTCCATATCTTAGTCATAACCATGTAAGTAAATAAGTAATAAAAAATATAGGTAGGTTTTGACTTGTAGATTTAGGTAATTATGATTATTTTAGGTGCAAAACTAGCTTAAAACCTTAATTAAAATTATTAATAAAATATGCTAATACTAGTATGAAATAATTTTAATAAAAGTGTTAAAGTCGTTAAAATAATCGTTAACGAAATTAATTAATAAATAAGCACTTTAAACGTAAAGTTTTAGAAAACCGTAGGTTAATTAAACGATTTCAAATTTCTGTAGTATATAAATTAGTATCTAAAACTTTTGGGCTCATAAAAATAATACTTAGAAACTAAAAATATAGTTTCATATATTTAAATTAATTTAAGAAATCACGCATGTAAAAGAAAATAAATAATAAAGAATTCGAAAATTAAGTCGGATATTAAATCAATTTAGAGTCTAATAAAATAAAAATTTTAAATTAATTCGGAAATGATAATTAGTTGAAATAAGATTTAGGAATTTAGTAAAGTTGGATGAGTTCAATAATCACAATTAGGAATTAAATTGAAGGAATTAAGAATTAGTCGAAAATGATTAAGATTAGAAATTTTCAGTCTGCTACAAATATTTTTAACCTATTAAATATACTAATTTTGTGCCTAAATTTTTTCAACTAATAATATACTTTAATCTTTGAATTGACTAAAATAATTGGAAACATTATGAACCATTTCAGTGATATTTTTAACCTATTAAATATATTGAATTAGTGCAGAAATTATATCAACTAATAATATACTCTAATCTATAAATTGATTGAGAGAATTGGAATCAATAACTTAAGAATTATTTAGGTAATATTTTTAAGCTATCAGATGTACTGATTTACATACAAAAATTAGGGAATAAAATATTTATAGAATATGTTGATTGATTAATTAATTGAAACATGCTCTAACATTCAATGCATATTTGCATTCTAGAGTAGCTTTCTACATAAATCAATTCATAATGGATTTTAATTATATACTTGAAATAAAAAATGATAAGGGAAATTGAAAGGTTAAGGCCAAAGTTATACATATTTGGGAATTTAAAAACAAAGAGGATTCAAAAACACTTCATATGATTCTAGTTGATGAGAATTACTTTACTGCTTTATATATTTTTCTTTTATGTTGTTTCAATAAAAGTGAAGCCACCTAATAGTAATAACATTATTTACAAGCCATTTTTAAAACAGTAATTAATATAGATTTCTTATTTTTACAGGGAAGTAGAATGATGGCAATCATTGGAAAATTAACTTTTTCAACACATGAAAAAAAATACTAAAGGGAAAATCTTTTTTTTTTTTCAAAATTCACGGTCTATACGGTTGAAGGCGAGTATAGGTCAACAAGACATAAATTCAAAATGTTTTTCTGGATATTTCCATAATTGACGAGATACCAGATATAAACATCACTGGTTCATTGTACCAATTTGTCCCATTTGAAGATATTCTAGGAAACAACCATGATGATTATTTTTTAATAAGTTTGTTATAAAAAAAATAATTAATATGATTTGATAAACTCAACTGTTTTATCTATAACTTTTTTAACAAATGATTTACTCTAAATATTATTCACAGATGTCACTGGGGAGGTAGTTCAGTTCAGTGACATTGAAGAAACACCACAAAAGAACTCAATTAATCTTGGTCTAATGGATGCAAGGTAATACCTATATAGATTTGCCATTTGAAATTATTTACTATAATAATATTATAATGATAATTATATTTCAATGGAAACTCATATATATGATAAAAACACTATATGGTTAAATCATCAACTAAAATTAATATTTTTATATTAATTTATATTAAAAAAAGTCGTACATTGCACGGATTTCTATACTAGTATATTATAAAACTATTATAAAACTATTGGTTACGAGGATTTAGTTAAGGCAATTTAGGTTAATGGTTTGAGTACATATTATTCCATATGGCCATTCTAAATTACATTTATAATATAAAAAAGTTATTATTCTCGACATGTAAATGAAAAGTATGAAAATAGGTTGAACTATGTTATTGGTGTTTGGATTTTTCTTAATAAATCAACTTTAGATAGATATTATGCAATAGATCGTCTAGAAGTTTGAGATTATAAGTATCAAAGTATGACTTATCACTTTAAAATTATAAGCCATCAGTTTCACACACTAAATATACATAAGTCAATTCAAATTAGATGGTTTCACCGTAAAACTATCTTATTTAAGAATTTGTGAATAACGTATCACCAATTTATAAAATACTAATATATTTATTGAGTTCAATCTAGAGAGTGTTAATGTTACAGGACAAACAGGAGAGCTCACCCAAAAGACTAGCCTATTAGGTGAGAGAGCCCATTTGCCAATAAACCCCACACCAATTGCACTTTACAACCGATGTGGGACAAGTCTCATACCTTGCAATGGACCATAACAATCGACCCCCCATAAGGCCAACGTCCTCGTTGGGTCACAACTGCATTGGGTCACGGTTACGTTGAGTCACAGATGACTCTTCCAGGCCACCCATTCCGCAAGCCACCCACTCTTCACGTCATCCACTCGGAGTCCAGCTCTGATACCACTATTATAGGACAAACAGGAGAGTTCACCTAAAAGACTAGCCTATTAGGTGAGAGAGCCCATTTGCCTATAAACCCCACACCAATTGCACTTTACAACCGATGTGGGACAAGTCCCTTACCTTGCAATGGACCATAACATATGTTATAGGTATATTTGGTAGTAAAATGTAATTAGTTATAAATGGGTGTTTGTTATAGTCTTAGCAGTATAAAAGGGATATAATGTTGTATTAGAGTTGATAGAAATAAAACTTCTCTTTTAGATTTCTTCTCCTCTCCTAAAATTCTTCTCTTCTCTCTCTCTTCCCTATTGACATGGTTGCTTGAGATTCAACCATAACATTGGTATCAAGAGCCATTCTTTCCTTGGCACCAATATTTCTCTTCCATTTTTTTTCTTTCTTTATCTTATTGAAACCTTTATTTCTTGACATAAAATACTACAATCAAATTGCACACAACCTATTTGTAAAAAGGCATTTGCCATGGTCATTTGAGTTCTTGGATTTTTTTCTCCAAACTAGAGATTTCTTTTAGTGTTTGCAAAGATGAGGAGTGAAGAGTTTTACAAAACCATACAATTGGAAGAACCAATTATCCCACAACTTGAAGAAGCCAAACAAAAGAAGGTTATCAAATCTTTTAAAAAAACTTTTGAAAGATGAATGTTTTTTTAGTTGGGATAAAGGATTGTGTGAATGGTGTAAGGAACCAATTCTTGATCATAATTGCCAACATAATAGTGATAATTGGAGTTTTATTGTAGTATATGACGAAGCAAGTGATTATGTGATTGCATTAGAGATGTTCGATATTGAAGTATCAAGTAAATACCATTCAAGAATTAGCAACGTGTGATTTAAAAATTGATACTCAAGAATCTTTAAATGTTGATCATATGAATTCATGCGCAAAAAGTAAGTTGGATTCTAAATGCTTTGTTCATATGGATGGTGATTTGGTTAATTGCGTAATTGATGACATAAGTGAACATGATTTAGATAAGAATCATGAATGTTTTGTGGCAATTGAACCTAAAAATTTATTTTAAACAAATGGGAAAATTCTTGAAGTTCATCCAATTGAAAGTTCTATTCTCCAAACTAAGAATCTGCTAAGAGAAACTCATCAATGGGGTACTTTGTCAAGAGTGCAATCAAGCTCCAAGAAGGTTAAAAGAAGATATGAGATGTACAAGAAAAAGAGAAAAGTTTGGACATAATATACTAAAGTAGTGCTTGACCCACCTTGGTTGTTAAAAATCAAGAAACGAAAATTTTCTATGCATCTTTTTAGTTTTAATCATGAAGCGGTGAATAAGTACAATAAAAATGTCTTGTTACTTGATTATTATCAACAATCCGAGTCTCAAAATCACAATCTTACTCTTAAAATTTAAGCAAGAGTTGGGGAAAATGGAAGTATTGTAGCACAATTTTCAATGCAAATGATGTTGCTTGCTCATATATTGGCAAAGAAGATTCGACTAATAATGAGTTTCAAATATGGTGCTCGAACTCATTTGGCATGGAATTAGAAATTACCAATATTGATCTTACTTCATTTCTCACTATTTGGGGATTTTTTTTTGTAGTGTTTAGTTTTAGTCAGAAGTTGTCTTGTATTTTTGTTTAGATTTCTTAACATAGACTTTACAACCGATGTGAGACAAGTCCCATACCTTGCAATGGACCATAACATATGTTATATGTATATTTCGTAGTAAAATGTAATTGGTTATAAATGGGTGTTTATAGTCTTAGTAGTATCCAAGGGATATAATGTTGTATTAGAGTTAAAATGAAATAAAACTTCTCTTCTATATTTCTTCTCCTCTCCTAAAAATTCTTATCTTCTCCCTCTCTTCCTTATTCACATGGTTGCTTGTGATTCAACAACCATAACATTTAAGCCTTCGTCATACTACTTCCTATGTTCCGAAATACTTACTACATTACGATTATTAACACTAGTCATTGTTCTAACTTATTTTATATATTACGGCTAATGTGTTAGAAAAAATATAGTTAAGTGGGATCTTGTTCTGAAACACTCACTATATTATATCGATGTAGGATCTTGTCTCACATGTGAAGTATTACCAACACTTCCCCTCAAAAGGATGTGCATAATACTTTTTTACATGGTGATCGTAATGAGGAGGTATACATAAAAATATCTCTCGATTTTGACACTCCTGGTCCTACCTTGGTTTATCATTTACACAAGTCCTTGTATGTCCTAAAACAGGCTCCTCATTGTTTGGTTGCTTTAAAAGGTTATGGTTTTCTACACTCGGATTATTCTCCTTTTACATATACTAAAGGTTCCTTTTAACTTAATATTTTGGTGTATGTTAATGATCTTATTATTGCCGGCAATACCACTGCTTTCACTTGTTTTAAAGCCTATCTCAGTGACTGTTTTAAGATGAAAGATCTTATCTTGGTGCTCTTAAATACTTTTTGGGCACTGAGGTAGCTCGCAGATTTTTCTGGCTTATTCTTATGTCAGCGCAGGTATACTTTAGATATTATTTTTGAGATTGGTCTTTTAGGCGTCAAACCCATCGACTTTCAGATTAAACAACATCATCAACTTAGTCTGGCTTTGAATGCCCTTTTGCAAGATCCAAAAGTTTATTGTCGACTCATTTATCTTGTTGTTACTCGACAAGATCTTGCTTATTTAATTAGTTCATATTCTTTCCCAATTCATGCAATCTCCTCGCCACGAGCATTGGGAGGCTGCTCTTCGTGTTGTTCATACTCTCTCACTGGCTGACTTATTTTCTTAGATAATTCTCCTATCTCTTGGAAGCAGGGCTTAGCCCTGAGATTTTGAAGGCCCTGGGCGAGAGATAAATTTTCGGCCTCTTATTTTAAATTTCAAAACTAATTTTAAAAATTCAACATTATAATACAGGAAAGGAAAATTTGCAAAACTATTTTAATGATTTTTGTTAAATTGAATAATTAGGTAGCTTTAGAGACTTCAATTTCGAAAATCTGCTTTCAAAAATTATAATAGAGACAAAAATAATTATAAGATTTAATAAGTTTACGCATTGCGAAAATTTAAACGAAATGAGTACTTATTTGTCAATATTTTTATTTTCCTTTATTTTTAGGTTTTTTAAATAATATTTAAAAAATAAACGGCAATAACACGTCATCTCGATATTGGTTATGTTGGAGAAATACATAAAATAGGTAGGATTATTTAAATACAATCAAAAATTGAGTTTATTTTTAGGAAGAGTTGAAATTTGATTATCAATATCAAGAAAAATTACAAAAAAACAACCTATTGTATAGCACTAGTTGCAAAAAATTATTTATTCTAATTTTGTTTGCAAAAAACTACCTTAAATGATATAAACATTTTCAAAAGACTACCTAATGACGGAATTAGTTAGTTGACCGCCAGTTGACCAGCACGTGTAGCACATGATTTACTTAAATCTCTGATTTACTTTGTTTTAAAGCACGATTTTTCTCAATCTCTTCCGCTTTCCCCTAAATCATATGAACCCTAATTTTTCTCTTTCTCTTTCAATCCCAAATTAATTCATGGCTTCTTCTTACTCCAAAAAACCCATGCCATACAATCGAAGTACTTTTTAGCATTTGAATGATTATAGACCTTCCTGGCCAAAGTACTTTTTCCCGGTCCACCAATTCCTACAATAGAAATAATGCGTACTTGGCTCCTCTCACCCATTACTATTTCTACCAATCTTTGTATGTCATCCTCAAAGCCAATAACTATCTTCTCCTTATCATCCTCGTAGGGGTAAGTTCTTCGCATTTTCTTCCATGAGCTAGTAGTGTTTGAAGCTGACTCATAATCACCCCAGCCCCTGTCCGCGACATTTTCACAAAACATAGCTGGCATTTCAAAGTAATTCAAATGCTTAAGCGTTTTGATGAAATTCAAGCCTTGGGGTAATTCTTGTAAACAAGGACAATTTGTAATCTCCAATGTTTTGAGAAATGGTAGAGCTCCATCATCTATTGTCCTCAAGCTGTGGAAAAGAATCACGATTCCACACTAACGTAGTTCTAATAAAGAAATTGGAAACTCTGAGGACCTTAAGATGTGCTAATGCTCCAAGAGCGACGATGGAATCCTCATCCTTCAGCATGCTATTCTTCGATTTATCCTTGCTTAATTACCCACTTGAAATCAACCCTTTTTTTTCCCTTGACAAAGTTCTTTTTTTTTCCATAAACCAAAACTTGGTTCAACATCCCTGATATTAAAGCCCTAGGGTTAGATGGGTATAATAGCGGTTTCTATAAGGCTGCTTGGGAGGTTATAGGTGATGATATAGTCAGGGCCATTGTTCAATTTTTTGAGAATGGCAAGATGCTCAAAAGTTGGAATAACACGACCATCACTCTGATCCCGAAGATCCCTAATCCTCAACATCCTGGTGATTTCCGGCCCATCTCCTATTGTCATGTGCTGTACAAGGTGATTTCTAAGCTCATTTGCTCGAAGGTTAAACTCGTGTTGGACTTTTTGATTGATTCAGCTCAAGGCGCCTTCGTAGTAGGTCGTAGCATTATGCAAAATATACTTCTGTGTCAGGATCTAGTTAAACAATATAATAGACGACACTGCGCCCCTAGTTGTTTAATGAAGATTGATCTATGTAAAGCTTACGATACGATGAACTGACTCTTTCTCAAGGAGATGCTAGTGGCTCTGAATTTTCCACATAAGTTTGTTCGTATTGTTATGAAGTGTATCACCTCTACTAGCTATGTCTTGATGCTGAATGGTTCACCTACCTGTACTATTGTAGCGAAGCGGGGCTTAAGACAAGGCGATCCTCTCTCTCCCTTGTTGTTTGTCGTTGGAATGGAGTACTTGTCGAGGAGTCTGAGGAGTATTGTGGGTACTTTTGGGTATCACCCTCGATGTAAGACCATTCAGCTTACTCACTTATGCTTTGCGGACGACCTCATGATATTTTGCAAAGGAGATGTATCCTCGGTTCGCACTATCTGCGAATGTCTCAAAGGTTTCTCGAGTACCTCTGGACTTCATGCGAACTCGGGCAAGTCTTCCATCTATTTGGCTGGGGTGGATAGCTCCCTCAAAGAGGAGATTCGACAGGTTTCTCAATTTACCTTGGGATCTTTTCCGTTTAAATATCTGGGGGTTCCCTTATCTTCGAAACGGCTGAGTATTGCGGAGTGTGAAAAATTAGCGGACATGATGACAAAGCGTATTAGTTCTTGGCAAGCTAAGCATCTATCGTATGCCGCTCGTCTGCAACTAATTAATTCTGTCCTGGTTGGCATCTCATTGTATTGTTGTCAAATTTTCATTCTCCCCAAGAGGTTTATTCATGTTGTTCATTCTATTTGCCGGTCTTTCCTTTGGTTTGGAGTTCCTCATTCTCAAAAACCTGGAAATGTGAGGTGGAAGGAGGTGCGCACACTAAAGAAAGTAGGTGGTCTGGGTGTGCGTAACATCTATGTTTGGAACCAGGCAGCCGTTGGTAAAATGGCTTGGCACATTTATAGCCTTCAAGAGTCGTTATGGGTTAAATGGGTCCATGGGGTGTATACGAAAGGGGGTCAATGGAAAATCTTTAATGCACCTGCTACAGCTAGCTGGACGATTAGGAAATTGTGTGCTGTGACTGCTGCTCTTAGAAATTGGATTTACAATACTCATTATTCTATTAATAAGGTGTATGAGAATAGTCTGGAGAGTAACTGTAAGGTTCGATGGAGAGGGCTAGTTTGGAATAGGATTTCAATTCCTAAACATAGGTTTATATGTTGGCTTGTAGCTAGATAAGGTCTTAAAACCAGGGATAAGCTGTATCAGCAGGGAGTGGTACTTGATGCTTCTTGCCCCCTTTGTGGTTTAGCTCCAGAGTCCCATCGACATTTGTTTTTTGAATGCCCCTTTAGTCGTGGTTGTGTGGAAGCAGTCAGATTGTGGGTTGGATTCACTCTTAAACCAATCACTCGTATGGATTTTCGAAAACGACGCTTTTCCAAAATTAAGCAACGTGTTTTAGCAGCAATCTATGCGTGTACTATTTATTGCATCTGGAAATGTAGAATGAAGCGGTTTGGTATGCTTATGTCCGCTCCCCTGGTCGTGTTTTAAAAATGATCCAGTATGACGTGCAACAGCGATGCCTTGCTTTAAATCTCTTGGATGCAGCTAATGGGATGTTCTGATGATCCTTTTGATATTCTTGTGTGTATGTGTATGGAATGTTGCTTTGGTCTTGTTGGCTTTTCTTTCTGCTTTGATGCTTGATACATGATGGTGGTTTTTGCATTGGTGGTTTATTTTTATTGTGTTGGAGAGTGGTTTATTCTGTGTTGCATTTGGATGCTCTAGATGCAACTGTTGTGATTAATGATGCAAGGATGTTCGGAGGCTGAGGTTGTTTATGCTGATATCTGATTCTTATTGCTGCTTCCTACTATAGCAAGTTGCTTCTTTATTGATCTGATTTGAAGGCTGTGGAATTAATCTGATTCTAGAGCTGGGGTTGCTGCTGTCTAGTTTGCTTTATTGATGTTAGATGCTGCTGTCTGGTTTGTGCCTAGCAATGTTGCTGAAATGGTTAACTGATGTAAGCTATGTTGCTGTCTTGGAGTTGCCTTATTTGCTGGTTGGAACTGTTGTACGTTGTACTAGTGTTGTTACTTTATTTGGTGTTTTTGGAGTTGCTGCTTGGAGTTATTTTGCCTGTCATACTATTGTTGCTGTATTGATGATTAGAGGTCCTATGATGCTACAGTTGCTGATTGGGTCATGGCTATGCATGCTTTGTTACTGAGTTGCTGGTTTGGGTGTGGTGTTGTGTTCATCTGACTAGGCGCCTTTTCTGCTGCCGCTGGATGCGGTTGCTATTGAGTTCCTGATGGTTGGTAGCTGCTTTGTGGATGGTCTTGGCTAGTCTGCTGGTGAGGGTTGTTGCTGGCTACTGCTCCCAAGTTGCGATATTGTGTACGTCTGTTTTGCTTCTGATATGCAATACACAAGCTGTTCTGTGTGTATTGTGCTTCAATGGGTATTTGCTGCCTACTGAGTTGGACTGTGGACTGACTTGCTGGTTTCTGATATATTGCTGCTATGGACTGACTTGGTGCTGGTTTCTGATATTGGTGCTGGTTTCTGATATATTGTTGCTATGGACTGACTTGCTGATTGACTACTGCTTCATCCTAATGCATTGTACCGGTTCCTGTTGCGTTGATACTTTAATGGAGTTGTTCTGTTGAGTGCTTCCACAGCAACTTCCAATTTTGCTTTTTAACTTAGCTTCTTTGTATAGCTTTGGAGTTATTGCCGCCAACGGTTTTGTCGGCTGTTTTAGGCCTTGTGTTCCTCGTATGCACATGAAGAGTGGGTCGAGGAAACCCTTCCTCGAATGTGGGCCTCGTTTCCACACTGATGCAAATAAGGAATGTGAGTTTTCTTGCCTTGATGTATTATGTGGTTTTTCTGGTAAATGAAAAGGTTTTTTATATGCCAAAAAAAAAGGTTCAACTGAACATAGAGGTATAGATTGAAATCTCAAACGAAAAAAAGGAAGATTAAGAGAAGAGATTAGAGAATGGTGATTAGGGAGTAGATTACTAAAAGAAACCCATGCATATTCCACTAAATTAGAGAATTTATAAGAGAAATTGAAAATTTAGGGTAGATTAACGACAGAAATAACAATTAAAGAACTTACTTGATGATTTGATTGGAGGTTTAATGTTGCATTTAGGTTGTGATTGAGTGTTGTTGGATGTAAGCAATGAATAGTGAGAGAGTGAAGGGAAATGAAAAAAAAAAGAAATTAAACCTTTCAGGGAAATAAAATGAAGTCACGTGCAAAGTCAAACATAAACTTGACGGTCAACTAATTGATTTCGTCACCAAGTAGTCTTTTGAAAACGTTTATATCATTTAAGGTAGTTTTTTGCAAAAAAAAAAAATTAGAATAAGTAATTTTTTGCAGCTAGTGCTATACAATAGATAGTTTTTTTGCAATTTTTCCTTAATATCAATTTTCCAAAAAAAAAGCCTTACAAAATAATTTTATATTAATTTAAGTTTAGCCCTCTAAGAAATTCAAGCTTAGAAAATCACAAAATTTTTACCATAGATTCTAAGATCTTAAAAAATAATAAAGAATTTGAAAACTAAATAGAATTTAAAAAAAAGTTGTATGAATTAGGTAGTTTCTTATTATTTTTCCTAATTAGAATTATATGCTATATATTTCTATTTCCTTCTTCATTTGATTCTCTTCTTCTTTTACAAGGAATAAGATATTACTCCCTTCTATTCTTCCTATTAGTTCCATTTTCAAATAGAGTTAAGTCGCTTCTGTTAGTCCCATTTCTATTTATAGTATGTATTTTTTTACCTTATTACCCTTACTCACACTACGTTATTTCAATAAATCTAATGAAAAACTACTAATAAGTCACTTATTATCCTTTCTCTCTCATTTCTAAGTGGTCTCATTTAACCCACCTAAAAATCGGTAAAAAGTTAAATGAGACTAATTAGAAGAATAGGAGAGAATATCAGATATTATCACTATATTTATATGCTGGCTTGGTCATTAATACAGCCAAGCGTTATTCTCCAATTATATTACAGAATTAATTGAAAATTTGAAATTATGATCAGAATTTAATATTCCAATAAAAAGATTTCTGAGTTTAAAACATAAAGAATTAAAGGGTAAACAAACCTTTATTATTTCAAAAGAACGAATACGATATATTAGAAATAATGACCAGCATGGATTCTTAATAAGATTTAAAAAAAAATTTAAAAAGTTGTTAAAATTTATAATTATGAAAAGAAAAAATAAATTGTGTAGATGCTATTAAAAGTGAACTTTAAAATGTGTGGTTAAAATATTAAAAAGTGATGAGATCTATTTTTAAATAGAGAAATGATGTTGTAACACCCCTGAATTTCCGAACCATTTTACGAAACCAAAACCGTAAAGGACGGGAGGAAATTCGATTGTTATATAAAAGAAAAGAAAAGGAATTTAAATAAACATTTAAGGTTAACTTTAAAGATGTGCGTGGAGATTTCGGCAGCATCTCTGCTAAAACTCAAGCATTAGGTAGAGGAGTTAGCACAGTAAAAAAAAACATTAAACTAATTTAAGGCATCATTGCCTTTAAAATCTCACACCACGGCGGAATGGTTCATCGCCGGCTTCTCAAATCGACATGCCAAGCATGAATCGTGGTTCCGGTGTCAACGCTTGCATTTTTAACAGGCTCGACATACAACGTTATAAACAACGGAACGGAGATACAGATATACAAGGGAGGACGCAAGGCCTTATAGCAAACGTATAGAGCCAAACTTTACAAAAGATAAATAAGAACTACAAAATCAAAGGATAACGACATGACACAGGTTATTCTTCGCCCTTGTCACTCTCCCCCAATGCAATGCAGTGCAAAAAGAAGCTCCAAAACCTGCTACGACTGTCCATGATCCTCCTACTGCTCGACATCAGACCAAGGCCAATGTGTCATAGCAGGACCATCATAGAAAGTCATCAAACAATCAAACATAAACACAAACACGTACACGTCAGTAACTAGCATCAAATAGAATAAGACCAACTAATAGATAACATTATGTTATACAACATAAGATGATTTCATAGGACACAAGCACAAATAGTAACCATTTACCGTTTACCGTCCACCTATGCTTCTTGGATAGAATGCAGGTCTTCACTTTTCTCTTCTCAAAACATAAACTCTTGCAGAACACGCGTGTATCAACTCAACCAAGGCATTAACGGACTATCTAACACGTGACCCTATAGAGCTTGTCAATCTTAGAGTAAGCGTATTCATAGCCCATCTTTGGGACTGGTATCTCCTTTGAGGTAAGTTAGCTTAGGCACACTTCTCACTAGCATAAACTACTCTATCATTGAATAATCAATGAGTAAACGTTCTATTAATGTGTAAGCTTTCTATGAATGAATAAGCTTTCTATCAATGAGTAACATTCTATCAGTAAATCTTTTCTCTACTTCATGGCATAGTGACACGGCCATGGGCGTTATCGGCCACCCGGCGCCCATGGCAAAGTATGAGCTCATACCCCCTCCAGCTGACCCTCTCGGGTCCTACCTTCGGGAAACTAACACTGGGGTACCAATCCAGTGGAGAGGCAACCATATTGGGGTTTGCAAGGCCCGCATGGTGACACCTCGGTCAAGGGGCGTTATCGGCCACCCGGCGCCCAATTGACAAAGTATGCTCATACCCCCCTTACGGTGGTCCCGTCGAACCTCACCTAGGGGACTACTAAATCAACCAGATATAATCCAGTTGAGTCACGCCAACTAATCATAATTTAGTACTTTATCAAAGGGGAATAACTCCCGCTTTTGACTATTAATGAATGCCCTGGGATAGCAGAACGCCGAAACCCACTGAGCAACTCAAATAAAATATGAAATTCACCTATAAAGGAATCATTCTAACTCCAAGTAAGGCATGATCCAATTCTTAAATAAATGAGGGGATGGTCCCCGCCTTCTACTAATACTCTCATTCTCTAAAATATTCTATGCTCAAGGATTTCGTAATCGATATCTCTTCATATAAGGCTTACTCGCTAATATTTCATAGTTTCGATACAATGCATATATCACAATAAACAATGAACAATAATGTCTTAAAGGAAAATTGCATATAAGAATTAGTTACTGCGTATACGTACCTTTAAGCGTCTCTACACGACCAAAAATCACAAAAGTCACCCAACTAAGGTTCTACCTTCCTTTCATAAAATGGGGCACTTATATAGTTTGAAATAGAACTAATAAGTCCCCTTAACTACTTTGTTATACCAGCTAAATATCAAAGTAACCACTATCACCCATTCAATATGAGGTTTCGATTACTCTAGCACGCACATAACTCATTCAATACAAGTCAAACTCATTAACTCAACACAACATAACTCTTTTCATCAATTTAAAAGTAAACGTAAATGTGAATCGTTCCTTTTCAACAACTAATTTTGAGTATATCGGTTCGCATTAACCAAAAATAACTAATCACAACAAGTCTTAATATTTTGATATAACACTTATATAACAATAACGCACATTTTAGAGTTATCGAATTACAATATTATTTGTTACATCCTCCAAAACTAGAAGGAACTATAATCAAACATCACGACAAGTAACTTTAGTAACTCTCAACAATAAGTTGATACTATGCTCATGACTTACTAATATCATATATTTATAACTTCAATAACAACCTAATAAGCGTATTCGTAATTCACAACAATCAAACCCCAACAATTTGCAACTATTATTAACAGTTTAACAACCAAAATCACTTTCATAGTCAACTAAAATGATCACCATTACGAATTATCACAACGATAACTAATCGACCAAGTCTTAAAACAACTTTTAAAGTCATTTAATCAATCATCACCAAAATATAGCATAGAACACACATCATTAGTAATTTCATCTCTAAATCTAAACCCTAGTCATTTTGTGTTCAAAGATAACATATTTAATTACTACCCATACTAGGATTCAAAGAAACTAATACAAAAATCAACACGCAACCCATAATTTCAAATCACACTCCAAACCCTAAGTCATAACCATGTTCAATTCATCAATCTAACTCATACCCACAAAAAGATTCAATAAACTTAACATAAAACAAACATCAAACTCAATACACTTGATAAAACTACAAATAAAAGCTAGAAAATTAATGAGGTAAAACAGGAGATGGCTCACAATGGGGGAAACTAAAAAAAGGGTGAAGACCAAGTGATTGTTGTGATGGTGGAGGATGCCACGCAGCTGAACAGTGGCTGCTGGTGGCGGAAGCCTTCACGACAGCAGGTGGGGAAAGTTGGGACAGCTTCCGGTGGGCGTGGCTGCAGCGAAACCAGCCGGTGGTGGCGGTGGCACAGCAAATGGGTGGCGGCACTTGAAGGAGGAAAGGGAAAAAGAAATAGAGAAGAAAGAAGAAGCTAAAAAAATGTGGGAGGCGTGTCTCTGAATGTTTAGAGAAAGTTTGGTCTCACTCAAAAACTCTAACTCCTCTTGTTATTATATTTGTTTGATTATTTTCTAAATCACCTTCTCACAAGGCCCAAATAAGAAAAGTTTATATATATATATATATATATATATATATATATATATATATACACGATTATAATAATATAATTCAAACCTCTTTATTTTAGTAAACGCGAATCTATTTTTTTTTATAAATATGTTGATATTTAAAATCGTATATAAAAGAAATTTATTAAGACTAATTCAAATTAATTTAATATATTTAAAAAAATCTTTAAAAGTGATTATAATAATAATAATTAATGACGTCATTAAAATGACGGGGTGTTACAGATGTAAAATGAGGGTAGCTAATGGGTTAACTTTTAAATAAATAATAATTCAACTTTGTTAAAAAAATATTAATGATTAATAAAACGAAATACTAAAAATACAATATAACTTAAAAATGTGATTTATATATCTTTATCCTTTAACTATGATAAAAACCCGTGTAATGACAGATTTTTAAATACGTTAATATTATAATTTCTCTCGTTTTAGTATTAAAATAATTTTTTAAAAGGCTAATTACATAATTGAAAATGCAGACAATATTTTAAATTGTTTGATTTTAATAGCAATATATATGGTAACTGGCATAGTGTATTTGACTTTAATTATAAGTTTTTATGTTGTTACATTTGCTACCCGATTTATAATTCTTACTATTTTTTCTAAAATTTAAAATTGTAATTATATGTAGGTTTAACAACGTGAATGACTGATTTTAATGATTAGTTCAATGTATTTCATGTCATTTCAATTTAAAAGAACAATTTGTGTCGAAAATTGTATAATTCTTATAATTGCCTAAATTGCAAAACTGGAATAACTGTAAATTATTATCTCTATTAATATATACTCCTATTAATTTTTTCTAAAATGCAAAACTGTAATTTTGGTAAGTTTAAAAATTTGATTGATAATATTTATAAACCAATCAGAGAAGGACATGCGACAATTATACTAATGTTATTAAATGCTACCAATCAAAAAAAGACAAATGATATACTCTTTATTAAGTTGTCACTTGTTATTATACGATAAAATTAAAAGATTGTATGATTAGATATATAGTTAAACCTCTAAAAGGTGGCAATTTAGGTCCAATTTGTTGTATCTTGTTTTTAAATTGATTTTATTACTTCCTAGCCTTTGAATAAAACACAAATTTTTAAATGAGTCGGTTTCACGTTAAGATCATTCATGTTGGATTAATTTAATGTACACTTATTGTCTTAAAGTGATGACTTACAGTTTTAAAAGTAATCACTTATAATTGTAAAGTTATTACTATTTATAATGTTAGAGCGATCACTTATAACCTTAATAAAATAATTACTTTCAATTTTTAATTGATTAATCAGAGAAATGAGCTAATTTGATGAAGTACTCTTGTGAGAAACCGTTTTTCGATAAGACGATCTCATAACAAGGAGTCTATATCCTAATAATTCGTATTAGTTAGACTATTCAACCCATGCATTGGTTGGTCTCACGGTGAGACCGTAATTTGTGTTAATTTGATTTACTCTATCTTCATCCCATATAAAATGCATGCGCCTTATACATGAGTTAAATAACCCAATAGTATACATTTTTAGCTTATGAGCTTATTTTTTTGTGACCATCTCACTTAGAGACGGTCTCACAAGAGTAACTTAACTATATAGTCTTGTCTAATTATGAAAAGATCTTATACAAGTCTTGTTGCATATAAACTTGTCCAATTTATTCTTTGCATAATATTTATTACTCAAATTTATTAATATATAGTCATATAAAATTTTATTTGATTCGTATTACTACATTTTTTATAAATATTAACTTTTTATAAGTTTTAATCATACACAATTTAAAATATTAAGGATTCTAATAATGTAATCATAAATAGAAACTTAATTGAAGGAAGTAATAATTCACAAACACTTTTTAGAGA
Organism: Amaranthus cruentus; assembly: GCA_019425755.1. Taxonomy (NCBI): domain Eukaryota; kingdom Viridiplantae; phylum Streptophyta; class Magnoliopsida; order Caryophyllales; family Amaranthaceae; genus Amaranthus; species Amaranthus cruentus. Next base: position 485,562 of record CM033453.1, read on the forward strand.
GAGGAGGAGAGGTATTTGATGGCTAAAAACCTTACTTATTTATTTTTTAATGTTTATTTAGGGTTTAAGATAGAAAAGAAATTTTAGGCATGTAGCACATTTTAAGCAACGTATTTTTGCACATTCAGCACTCTAGACAATTTATTTGGGTTATAATTTTTTCGTTACAAGTCCCTTTTTTGCATATGACTTGTCATTAGAAACAGCGTGGTTCTTAATAATTTTTGGGCCCTAGGTGAAACATAGAAATGGACTCTTATATAAGTAAAATTTTGGTTCTTTTTTCTCCAATTATGCATTATATAATTTCTTTTTTTTTCCATCACATCAATGGCTAATAAATGCATGCTTTTAAATGACAATATGATAAGATACTAAATAACGGTTATTTGTGAGATTCATAAATCACCCTTATGTGATAACATGTGATAAAGTGAGAGTTTTGTTGTTATAATTTATCTTTTCTAATTTTATTTATTTTAATATTATTTTTTTTGTCTTTTTGTGGTGATTTACAAATTAGAGTTATTGATTAGAAATTTTTGTATTTAGCACTACAAAAGAATAACAAAATAGCGACAGTCCATTTCATCGCCATATGATAGCTAAATGGTCAAAAAGTTGATTTGGCGACGGGATGGCGACGGCCACAAGGTGGACGCTAAATTAAAAGTGGACGCGAAATCGTCGCCTTTTTTCAAAAACTGCGGGCGTCGCAACATCTGCGTAATAAACTCCCACCGCGTCAACAACCCCATATACGCTCTTGGAGGGCTTCTTCTTCCTCGGCGCCTGTGATTCGATATTTTTAACGGCCTGAAAATAAGCGTCGTTAGTCTCCTCATCAGGCGCATCAACAGGAAGTTCGACAATGAGGCGCTTGTATTCGTCCTAAACAATGAAACTATAAGTTCTGTAAAAATTTCGACAGAGATTCTTCTGTAAACTAACTAAACAAAAATTTAAATAAACCCTGAAATAGAAACCAATGTGTATCTACTACCAAAACAGCTACCAAACCAACATTTTCTCAAATTACAATATCAGATATCCTAAATAATATTTTAAAACAGCTAATGTACCAAAAGCTAACCTACCAAAAACCTAACTAAGCTATGATTCAATGATAACTAAAAAATGCTTATACAAAAATAATGTAGATAAGAGATTAAACTTACATTTATGGCCTTGGACTTCACGTTGACCCATTGCAACCCGTCCTTTGTACGCACCTTATGAGTGCGTAGAAACAACTCATAAGAGAGCGGCGTGCGTTGTTGCTCTTGTTCCTGCAATGAATTTAGTAGTATTCATGAGAAACATGTAAATAAACCCTAATAATCATGCAAAAAACCCTAATAATCGACATTTCAAAAAATACATAAAAAGATAACTAACATTTATAGTTGAAGTGTAGTAGGAATGGCTTCTGTTGAAAAAACGTGTTTATTATCAATTATTTGCCGACTAAACTGCGACTAACCAATGGTCGGTGTTTAGTCGGTGGGATTTTTTACAGTTCCAACAACCTCATTAAATGTTCATCAGTAACTTTTCAGAAGACGTTGAAAAGTAAAAAACCTTTTCAGTATACCGACTAACCTCCAACTATGCACTACAAAAACATTCATGTTTGGCGACAAAGCAAAAATCTGACCAGAGAGGTTAGGCGACAAAATAGGCGACCAAAAGCCTTGTTCCAAGTTGGCAACAAAAGCCTTTCGTCGCCTACACCATGTTTGTCGCCTAAATCCTTAGCGGGAAAAAATGCAATGTTCTATTTTCAAATTTAGATGTTAGTCGCATAAATTGTCGCATACTTTTTGTGTTTTACTACCATGTGAAAGTATAACTCGCCTATTACGACTGGAAGTCACAAACAATTGTCACATATCAGTTAAACGCGTTTTAAAGAATTTAGTTAAGCTCGCTTTAAATCAAAGAAGTAAATCTAATCAATATACTCCATCCGGTCCATTTAATATACAACATTTTTTCATTTTACCGTCTCCACTTAATTTCAGATCATTTCATATTTTGATTATGACTCCACCACTTTTTTTTAATCTCATCCATATATTTCCAATATCTTTTAATTTCAAACTTAATTCATTTTCTCTTCATTTATCACCATTATCTACTTTATAAAAACAATTATTTTCTTTTCTTTAAATTATACTCTCCTCCGCTCCATAATATCAAGTACATTTTCCATTTTAAATTTCATAATACTTCCTACATTTTCCATTTTGAAATTTCCATAATACTTGCTATACTTTTTTTGAAAACCAATCACTTAAAGTTATACCTACTTCCTAATTTTATCCTACTCTATACTTAATTACTCTCTATATTTTCTTTTCATTTTCAACAAATAATATTAAAAATTTCAAAAGCAACTTTTCACATACTACTAATATCAGATTCTAAGAACTCCTTAATATTTGCGCCGAATCAGAGTAAATAAATTGGAACTGGGAAATATGAGATAAAGTAGTAGAGATACATCAGAACCCATGTTCGTCTTGGGCCACCTTAAATTACATGATAGTATGATACCTACCCAAATTCAATACTCAACATGAGAATATTTGACAATAAATGAGCCAATTTTTATTTATAAAAAAAGAGAAAATTATCTCTTTGATAATTTTAGATAAATAATCAATTTACTCTTTAACTTCAATCTTCACCTTGTTCTTTTATCATGGTAAAGTTCCAACTTTTCCTTATAAAACTATTTCTAAAATAAGCATCCAACACCAGTTTTTCTCTTGCTTCATCTTGCACCATATGAGCTTGTTTTGATGCCCATTCCACAACCTTAAGCACGTCGTTTCGAGCCAATTCCTCGCTATCAGGAACGTGCAATGCGATGTACGATAGGAGCTCCAATGCCGGGATCTGCACAATTTGTTGTTCTCCAAAATACACCAGTTGTATCAAATGTTTTACTCCGCCAGCGGCTAGTATCGCCTTCGAGTGATCAACTCGCAGGTAGTTTTCACTACCCGCGAACTTGGTTAAGGCCAATACCGCTTCACGTTCAACTTCTGGCTCTCGTTCATCCAGAAGTTGAACCAATGGCCCGATCATTCGAGTCTCAGTAGCTCGAAATGTTCGGGCCAGATTCCCAATTGCCCTAATACAAGGCATCAAAAGCTCTGAATCACCTTGCTCAATAACCCTTAATAGCTGATCAACCACTGATTTGCAAGCAGGTGAACTCGGCTTGAATGCTGATCGTCTAAGATCAGCATCCCTTTCAGCAACGGCAGTGATTTCCATCACTGCCATTGCTGAATTGTATCGAATTTCGGGTGTTCCTTTCTCTAAAAGAACCGAAAAACACAACAATGCACGCGATTCACATATACTCTTACAAATTCCTGAATTCCCTTTAGCAAGATACCATATAGCCCTTGCTGCCATTGCTTTCATGCTCGCCTTCGTCCCTGGATCCTCCATTTCTCTTTCCCTCATTTTGCTCCCTGCAATCGTACTTATACTATGACTATGACTATGCTTATCACCATGAGTACTACCATTTCCATTGCCATTAGGTAAAGCTCCACCAACATTAGGATTCACCATAGCCTTAGCTTGTGCTTGAGCACTATTTAGCACATTATTCCATCTACTTGGACTTTCACTCCTTTTTCCCAATGGATGAGAAATTCGAGACTTCTCGTCATTGGCAGTGGCAGCCGCGGTAGCCCCTAAACTGCTTGGGTTTGCGTTGGCAGCAGCCATCGCAACAACCGCAGCATTGTGGATGCTCGAAGCACCCGAAGTAGATTTTGTTGAAACAATCACATACTTACTATGCTCTTGAATTGTCTCAAAAGCTAAATGCCCAACTAACAAACGCACAGCATTATGCTGAAAGAATATATCTTGACATTTCGGGTAATGACGGGTCAACTCCGATACAGCCCAAGCCACCATGGCTTGGACCTTCATTGGCCCGTCTTTAAGAATCTTAGCAAATACAGAACAAACCCCAGCATGAATCATTTGTTCCACACTCTCGGGGTCATGGCCCAATAACCCGATTGCACGGGCTGCATTCTCTTGACCTTCAACCGTTTTACCTTCTTTCAATAGCTTAAGTAACGGGCCTACGCCGCCTTCTTCGATGATGAGCTTCCCGTTACGGTCATTGTCACGGACCAGAGACACCAATGAAGCAGCGGCTTCGGCCCGTTCATCCACTGACCCAATTGTAAGATTTGCGATTTGTTCCCAAATCAGACAAAGAATAGGCTCATTGGCTGCGATCGGAGGAAGCCCAAGGTATCCCCCGATCCCATCATCATCCCCGGTACCTCCGGAAACCCGAAGAAGCCAAGAAACATCTCCAATGGAATTCTCTAATTGGGAAAACACCTTCCTAAAAGTAGCAGCTTGAATGATGGTAAATGCCTTTTTAAGAAGTCCATTAGCCCGGCATTTTTGGGCTACAGACAAAGCTTTTTGAAGAACCTGTTCTGTGTCATCGATGATCCGACGGGTGGGTCGTTCATATAGGTCCGAACTTGATCGGGCAGCTTGACGGAGCAGGTCCGAAAGCTTAGAAGTCTTTGCTTTAAGCTCCAAACACTCTTGCTTGAACGAAGAAGCTTCTTCAGCAGCTTTGATAATCTGATCAGCTAATTGAATTGGTCTTGTTAAGATCTGTTTCACCAAATCCCCCATTTTCACACCCAATTCTTCAATACCCTTGTTCTTCAAGTAGTATAAAAGTCAAAATCACATAAAACCCAAAAATGACTGCCAAGTGTTCGATGATTTGCCTCAATGAACGCAGAAATTGAGGATGAAGAAAAAGCAAAAATTGCCCTTATTGTTCCCTAAGAAACTCTAAGAAATTCATACTTTTAAAGGAAAATCAATAAAACAAATGAAGGCGTTTACTTCATGTTTTCATTAAAGAAGACTAAAATTTAGGTAAAAAATCAAAATCCAGAAGAGAAAAAGGAAGAAAAAAAGGAAGATGTTGAAGTATGAAGCTCTCTTCTGCAGCCTACATCCTACAACGTTCCATCTATGTGCAGCAACTTTATTAGCAGTAGAAGATGATAGCACAAGATCATTATGCATTAGAAGATGATATCACAAGATCAAGTTATTACCAGTTGGTGCCCACTTCAATAATTGAAGACTTTATGATAAAACATTTGTTTAGCTTTCCTGCCAGCTGTCATCTTCTATGTAAGATATGTGTTAGTTGTTTTAAGTAGTATATATGTGTAAGGTTGTTAGGTTGTTATGTAACTAACTTTAGCTTTCTTGGTATTTTTCTGTTTCACATACTCATATATATATATATATATATATATATATATATATATATATATATATATATATATATATATATATATATATATATATATATATATATATATATATATATATATATATATATATATATATATATATATATATATATATATATATATATATATATATATATATAAAGGAGTGATGCTTTCTCTTGTAATTATTTTTTTACAGAAATAAAAGAACAAGAATTCTTTCTTTCTTTTTTCACAGAAGAAAAGTCTAAAAAGTTTGGAATTGGGAGCAGCAAATAAGGGTGAGGAATTAGGAACCCTAGACGCTGTCAAACGCGGCTCTTACTATAAGAGAGGTACTGGGTTCAATGTTTTGTATATTGATGAAGAAGAAAGATATATCATCATAAATAAGTACAAAGCTAAACTAATAAAGGAAAAGATCCTATAAATAAGGAAACAAAGAAATACATATAGCATAAAAGGAATATACATAAAATCAGTCAAAGGAGAATCAATTTCTTAACCGTGAGATCAGGAAAGAATAATTGATGATTATCTTTCCTTAATACTCTCCCTCAAAATTGGCAACCAAGAGGATAGCCCAATTTTGCAAATGAGCTGTTCATGAGTAGTTCGTGGAAGAGGTTTGGTGAGAGCATCAGCAAGTTGATCTTGCGTGGATATGTAGGAAACTCGAAGTTTTCCATGTTGAACTTTCCCGAACAAAATGATAGTCGAGAGCAAGGTGCTTCATGCGAGAGTGAAAAATGGGATTGGCACAGACATATGTAGCACGGCATTGTCACAATAAACAACAGGAGGAGTGACATTACCATGGCCAAGTTCGGTAAGAAGATTCATAATCCATAGGAGCTCGGCAGTAGTGGCAGCGACCGCACGATATTCGGCTTCAGTGGATGATTGTGCTTGTGTCTTTTGTTTACGAGAAGTCCAACTGATAGGATTGCGGCCGAGGTATACAATATAGGCAGTGGTTGATAGATAATCATCTTTATCGTGAGCCCAGTCCGCATCAGAATATGCATGTAAGGTACTTGGAGAGTTGGCATGAATAGTGAGACCCATGTTCAGTGTACCACTTAAGTATCTAAGAACACGATGCAGGAACTGCCAGTGATCATGAGTAGGATGTTGTAAGTATTGTGCAAGCTTGTTAATAGCAAAAGAAATATCTGGTCTAGTTAGACCCAAATATTGTAGACTCCCAACTAACGCACGGTACTCAGTAGGATTTTCTAAAAGATTTCCATGGATACTTAAAGATGGGTGAGTAGGAAGAGGTGTTGCAATGGAGTTACATTGATCCATGTTTGCCTTGGTCAGAATATCTTTTATATATCTCTGTTGACTTAGGAATAAGCCATGTGGATGTTTGATGACTTCAACTCCTAAAAAATAAGTGAGTGAACCAAGGTCCTTGAGAGAGAATCGGTTTGCAAGAGATACAATGAAGTTATGCAAGGCACTGTCATTGTTGCTTGTAATAATAATATCATCAACGTACACCAAGAGATAAATAATAACCTTTTTATCATTAAAAACAAATAGAGAGGTATCTGAAACTGTATTGCGAAAACCAGCAGCAAGAAGGTGAGTTGTGAACTCCATATACCATGCTCGAGGAGCTAGTTTAAGGCTATAAAGAGCCTTTTTAAGTTTACATACATGTGAGGGGTATATAGGATCAATAAAACCTGGGGGTTGGATGACATAAACATCATCGGTGAGAGTGCCTTGTAGGAAAGCGTTATTAATGTCTAGTTGCCGAATAGACCATTTTTGACTGACATCTATAGAGAGAACAAGGCGAACGGTGACAGGTTTGACCACGAGACTGAAAGTGTCCCCGTAATCTAGGCCTTCTCGTTGGTGAAAACCTCGAGCAAGAAGACGAGCTTTGTGTTGGGTATTGATCCCGTTTAATTTTATATACCCACTTGCAACCAATTAGATTTTGAGACGAAGAAGGAGGAACTAAATCCCAAGTGTGGTTGCGATTGAGAGCTTCCATTTCTATTTCCATAGCTTTGCGCCATACTTGGCATTTTAGAGCTTGGGTTATGGTTTTGGGTAGGCTTACGGATACCATGTGAGAGTCTTGTTTCCATGATATAAGGAGGAGGATGAGAAGTGGTGAAGGAAGGAGCAGAAGACTCACTAACATCAGACGGAGCCATGGTAGAAGTAGTGATGGTGTTGGATGAGTTGAGAGTAGAACAATGAACAGGGGGATTTGGAAAACTTGCTGGTGGACTGGACGAGGTGGAAGGCAAAATGATAAGAGGAATGGGTGCCCAAGTATTTACTACGGAAGAGACATCTACTACTGTTGTGTTTTGTTGAGAAAAAGGAAAAGTGTCTTCAATAAAATACACATGACGAGAAGTGTATATTTTATTTGTGTCGGGGTCAAGACAATAGCAGGCACTCCTTCTTCACTTGTTCAGAATGCTGCTAACCCAGATACACCTTTCATTTCTCTTAACCTTCATCATATTATCAAACTCAATCCTACAAACTACCTATCATGGAAACTTCAAACCGAGGCCATCCTGTTTGGCTATGATTTGGTCAAATTCATTCACGGCACATACTCGTGCCCTTCATCTACGATTACCACAGACGGTAAAGAAACCGCAAACCCCGATTACATTCCTTGGCTTCGCCAAGACCAATTATTGTTTGGTGCTCTCATAGGTACCCTAAACACAGATCTTGTGCCACTTGTCTCTAGTTGCAAGTCATCTAAGGACCTATGGAACCTGCTTGCTCAAACTTATGTCACACCAAGCCGTGGACACATCAAGCAACTAAAGGATCAACTCAAACACATCACTGAAGGCAACCGTTCTATTTCCGAATATATGCAATCCATCAAGGTCTATGTTGACCAACTTGCTTTCCTTGGTAAAACTATCGACAATGAAGATGTCATTAAGAAGGTATTATTTGGTTTAGATTCCGATTACAACTCTATTATAGACTCTGTTAATGCTCTGATACCATATAAGAGAGGTACTGGGTTCAATGTTTTGTATATTGATGAAGAAGAAAGATACATCATTATAAATAAGTACAAAACTAAACTAATAAAGGAAAAGATCCTATAAATAAGGAAACAAAGAAATACATATAACATAAAAGGAATATACATAAAATCGGTCAAAGGAGAATCAATTTCTTAACCGTGATATCAGGAAAGAATAATTGATGATTATCTTTCCTTAATACTTACTACTACCTATTTTTATTTAGAAATATTTAATTTTTCTCTTTATTTATTTATTTATTTTTATTATATGATTTTTTTTGGAAAGGATGAAAGTTGATGTAGTTATAATATATATATATATATATATATATATATATATATATATATATATTATATATATATATATATATATATATATATATATATATATATATAAAATAATAATACAACTATATAATTATATAAGGACTAAATATGGTGTGGACATTGGATGAACTATGGTGATAGGTGAAATATATACCAAATTTGAGATGATATAAACCTCAAGTTTGTCTTAGCTAATCTCCATTTTTGTTTGATGTGGGATTCCTTCGGGTTATCGGAGATTCTAAGATAATTTTCGATTCATTGTAAATTTAAAATTGAATTTTTGATGTTAATTAGTTTCAGTTGGTTTATCTATTTTTTTATGTTTAAAAGGGCATAAGAATATTAGTTTATATTTTATTATTCTATCCGATAATATATTAGTTTTTGGGTTGATTTTTTGGTTGACTTCTGATGTTTAAATAGTTGGAAAATTATCTAGAATAATCCAACATATTCGTGATTTTGTTACAATAATCCCACCTATTGATTAACCATGAATAACTTCAACTTTGAAAGGTATTTTCATAGAGTAAACTCGGTGACCAGATGACTTGCTATAGAAAGTTTTATTTTTGTAAAAAAAGATAAATTAATATAAAATGTCGAAAAACATGTTAAAAAAATATTCAAAAAAAATTTATGATTTTTTTTTATTATTTAGAATTGTTTATGTAAAATTTTAAATTTTTTTTCTAATTTTAAATTAATTTTCAGTTTACTCTTTTGGTGAATTAGGTACTTTAGCAGGTCATCGGGTTACCCAAGTTTACCCTAGGCAAATACCCTCTAAAGTTGGGATTATTCGTGGTTAATTAATAGGTGGGATTATTGTAGAAAAAATCATGAATAAGTTGGATTATTCTAGGTAAATTTTCCTAAATAGTTTAATAATTAGTTAAATATCGAAAAACTTAGCTTGTTGGTAACTAGTTTTAAAGAAAAAGTACATGTTTTCCCTACTTATAAAGTTAACTAATTATACGGTTAGACTAGGGAAAGAGAAGTTAAGTGAGGATCAAATCCATGACCTTTTCATAAAGTCTTTTACATTTTGTATTAAATAAATACTTTGAATATATTGAAAAGATCGAAAGGAAACCAAATAATCTCCGCTACCCTCCACTTTTTTTCTCTCCTCAAATACTATCCAAACGTCATTAATCTCATAATAATTTTTGCAAAAATGTCTCAATACAAAAATTGAAAGCAATTAGACAATAAACATTGATTTATCAAGAAGCTAAATTCATCAAGTAGAAATAACTTGTAATTCACTAAACAAATCTAATGGGGCCCACAAGGTTCTTGAGCTATGATTTTCAAAGTGAAGCCAAGAAATGGAAAATAGTTGAGATATAAGTTAATTGAAGCTATACGTTACATACGTAGCAAATCGTGGTCCTCATGTACATAGCAACTTCAACTAGTTATACCAATTGGCTCTTGAAGGAGTGTAGTAGCTTATTCCCCTATGGTTTACATATCATGTATTTGGAAGAATTCTAAAGATATTGGAGAGTACTTGAAGTAATAAAGGTAAAGATTTAGAGTTGTAACGATATATATTTAAAATTGAATTGGGCTTTTGAAAGTCGTCTTTACAAAAAACGATCTCAAGTAAGAATTTGTGATAATATATTTAGTAATTTTTTTAATCAATGGGCCGGGTAGCAAGTTACCTGAACCACCCACCGGTCGAACCATAAGAGAAAGAGAGAAGTCAAGCCCATCTGACCCGTTTAATGTAAACTCAACAAGTGTAGCAGGTGGTCGGGCACCCGATCCAGAGCACACTACTGATCCTGTCCCACAATCACCTGTCGCACAAGAGAAGTTCCCACTAGTAGACCCACCATTACAATTTTTTCTGGCCCACATCCGACCCGACCACGACCCGGGTACGGAGATAATATTGGTTGCTCCAGGGGCAAGAAAGAATCCGGTGGCGGAGCCGGGTAGTTCCGGTGTGCCAGCATTAGAGAGTGTTGCAGGCAATACTGTGTAGGTGCATTGGTTGACTAATGTGAATTTTGTTGATGAACTTATTCCTGCATTTTTATTCAAACAAATTATATGTAAGTCATTATAGAAATTTTTGGCGAAAAATTCGATTCTGATACTATGTCAATGAATTAACTCAATCATGGGTTTATCTGTTTTAGTCGATGGTTGAGGACCCAACAAGAATAATGTTGATTTGATCATCCTCATCATCAATGCCTAGTGTATCCCGCTCATAGAAAACTATGGTCAGGGTCTGGGGAGGGAAGAACGACGACAACTCATACTCATAGAGGAGAGTGTGGTCAAAGTGTCCCCCGGCTCGAGAAAAAGCTTCCAAGGAGAGAAACCTGCAACTATAATGTTGATTCGATGAAGAACATAATTGTTTGGAGAAATTGAGAATTATTGTTGTTACCTAACAAGTTTAGGAAATGGAGGATGAATGTGTACATGCTCATGGTAGAAATGTTTGGTACAAGGAAAAGAAATTGAAATGAGTTTATATACAAGATTGACCCAACAAATATATTTATTTATTGAATTCAAAGTTTAGAAGTTATTCCAAGAATGGGAAATTGCCCACTTGAGAAATAAATTTACATTAACAAAAAGCTTTTGTTTTGTAATATTATATGTTAGTTTCAAACTAAATCTATTTATTTATTTATTGTTAATTTGTTATCGTTTACTCTATTCGTCCCACTCAAATTGCACTAACTTTTATTTTCAATCGTCTCATTTATTTTGCATTATTTTTGAATTGGATTTTACCACTTTCTTTTAATCTCATTAATTCATGCATAAACCCTCTTTCAATATCATCTGCCTAATTAAATCTCTCTCTTTATCAAAAATCGTATTTATTCGATCAAGTAAAAAACAACATTTCACAACTCTTTGCGACAGAGGGAGTAATAACATTTTGTTTGAGCATGTTTTTTCTTAATATGATAGCAATTTGTAGAGGTGTTAAGTGTAGAAAATCATAATGCGGAAATAAGATTGATTCGGGTTTTGAATACTTAGTTTGTATTGAATAAAAACGAGAGCCAAGAGGTACTACCTCTATCTATGCATGAGATTATAACTACAAATAAGGAAATAAGACTCTGCTTATATTATTCACCTCAAAAATAACACGCATAAATGTCTTATTATCATGAAAATTTTCCCTTCAAAGTGATATGAGTATGTAATCATACAATACATTTAAGAGAAAATTATATAAAACTACCTAATATATACCCTTTTTTTTAAAAAACTACCTTATGTAAAAAATTTTGCAAAAAACTACCTTATGTAATAAATTTCTTTGCAAAACACTACCTTGTTATTAAAATCGTGAGTTGACTGTCAAAACCCACGTTGACCATCACGCCCCAATCACGTGCCTGCCACATTAAAACCCATCTTCTCACCCAAATCGAATACTTTCCATTCTTCCCAAAATGAAACCCTAACTTCATCTTCTTCAAAATCGAATGCTTCTAATCATCCATTAAAACCCATCTTCTTCTTCTTCAACCTTTGAAACCCTAACTTCTAATCATCCATTCCATCTTCTTCTTCTTCAATGCCCGAAAAATGTGGTTGTGGAGCTCTATTTGCAAAAAGAGTCTCATGGACCAAGGAAAATCCTGGAAGAAGGTTCAAGTGTTGTGTTTTGTACGATCCTGACACAAATTGGAGGGGTTGCAAGAAGTTTAAATGGATTGATGAACCTGAAATGGCTGATTGGCAAAGAGTATTGACAAACACACTTGTGGAGGAGAAGTGACAATTAGCAACCGAAATAAAGATTTTGAGTTCAAGGGTTTCTTGCTTGGAATTCGAAAAGGAACAAGCATTTGCTAATCTTAAAAGAATTAAGAAGAAATTGATGGGTCAGAGGAAGCATGAAAATCAGTTGTGTAGCTTTGTATTAGGGTTTTTATTTTGTTTTTTTTTTGTGTTGGTTGTACTAGTTAAGGGTAGTAAATGATGTTTTTCTTCTGATTTTAGGAGCTTGTGTTGATTATAACATGATTATGGTTCTTTGTAACATGATTATAATGAATGAAATGGGAAATCAGCTTGTGTTTATTTTTTCAAATGATGCTATTTTGGTAATGGTTGTTAACTGATGCTAGCTGTTGTGTAACTGATGCTAATTGATTGTAGAAAATGATGTTATTTGATGCTAATTGTTGGTAACTGATGCTAGCTGTTGGTAACTGATGCTAACTGATTGTAGAAATCAGCTTCTTAATTGTTGCTTGTATCAACTTCATCATAAATTGGATTATTCTAACAGAAATCAGCTTCATCATACATTAATTGTATCAGCTTCAACATACTACATTGCTACATTAATTGTATCAGCTTCACAATCAGCATTAGCTTCAACATACAATCAGATTCAACATAAAATCAGCTTCTTAATTGGATTATTCTAACAGAAACTGATGTTAATTGTATTCGATCAGCATAACATCAGTAGCTCTTAATCAGCATAAAATCAGCTTCACAATATCATTCAACAGTAGCTTATACAGCAGCACACTAACACAGCTTATACATCACATCAGCTTATACATCACAAACACAGCAGCTTATACATCACACTAACAGAAGAGCCTTTGTTAGGCATACCACCCTTTGATTTCTCCGTCGTTGGTGGTTTGGGTGGATTCTTGCATCCCTTCTTGTAGTGACCTAGAGTACCACAATTACTACATCTTCTGGGCTTGTATTCTCTAACAACACTTGCGGCCTTCTTTCCTCCTTTGCCTTCATCCGCTTCCTTCTTTCTTTTCCTTTTGTTAGGTCTTCCAGACATTTTTCGGAATGGGGGAGGAAGTGGTTTGGCTAATATGGTTGTGGGCCACATTTTGTGTCCTGGCATACCGTGAAACTTAGGACCATAGGTCTTCGCATATGTATGTATATGATAGGCCTCATGGACAAATTGGTGGGCTTCTAATTTCCTAAGAACAATACACGCCATCGCATGTTTACAAGGGATCCCAAGTTGTGTCCAACTTCCGCAATGGCAAGTCTTATTGGCCAGGTTGACAACGTAAGACTCTTCATCTTCATCTACCTCAAACTCGAACACATCCACTGGGATTACCCTCAAACCGTATATCTCCTTAGCATTTTTTTCAATCAATTTGCTAACAGATGGCATCAACACACCCTCAAAGTTACTCAATCCTTCCCTTTTGGCCGCACTTCTTTGCATCACGTACCTCCTAATCCATTCCATAAGAGAAATTATAGGCTTCCCTCGTGCTTCCCTTAAAACGTTATTGAATGACTCTCAACAGTTGTTTAACAACATCCCAGACTTACTCCTAGTAAGAAAAGCATGTCTAGACCAATGTTTTGCGGGTATAGCAGCTAGGTAATCATATGCTTCAACAGAAATCTTCTTAATTTCATTCATTTCTCTATCAAAATGAAACTGTGAAAACAAATTTTTACTTATTAGTTGGTCTTTATCTCATTTAATTAAGAAGATTATAAGATTATATACCTTATTGTAAGCCCTTGCTGCTATCCAAAAATGATGTTTAAACAACTCTCTAGGGAACTTGATCTTGAAATTTGCCCATATATGCCTACAGCAGAACCTGATTTCAGCTTCAGGAATCACTGAGTTGAAAGCTTCAACCAATCCCTACATTAACCACAAATTAGTTTTAGCATTATAACATAAGGAATACTTAAACTAAAATATGTAAAGCTTCATACCTTTTGCCTGTCGCTCATGAAGGTAAAAGCATCACCTCCTTCTTGTACGCAACAGTTAGAAGAAATAACTGACCTAAGGTCTTCGACAAGGAGATTTAGAAACCAAGTCCAGGTTTCCACGTTTTCTGTTTCTACAACAGCCCAAGCAATGGGAAAGATATTGTTGTTCCCATCTTTACCAACAACAGTCAACAAAATCCCTGGGAACGGTCCCTTCAAATGTGCCCCATCAACACCTATAATGGGCCTACAACCCGCAACAAAACCCTCCTTACAAGCTGGCAAACATATGTACATCCTTTGGAACAAAGGTGGCAGATTCTCTATTCCAATGCATTTAACAATTGCAGTGCTTCCTGGATTAAACTTCCTTATTGCCTCCGCGTAGTCCCACACCCTACTATATTCTTCACTAGCATCACCAAATATCATTTTCATGGCTATTTTTTTTGTCATATAACACTTTGAATACTTCACTTCGCAACCTAACTCCCTATTAACCCTTTTCTCAAATGCCTTTAATTCCCAAGTCGGATTTTCCCTCTAATCCTCTATATATTTCTCAGCTAAATACAAAGCAGTGACTTTATTGTTTTGGTGTTGGTGACCACAAGTGTGCTTGGAAAAATAACTCCTAATTTGAAGAGTCTCCTCATCTTTCAACTTCACAGCATGAACCTTAAAATTACACTTCTTATCCTTGCCACACACACATTTCACAATTCGTGCTTTTGATTTACTACAATTGCATCTATTGTAGCAATACACTCTTATTCTACTACTACCATTATGCAAGTAATAATAATTGTAACCACATTCAATAGCATGATACCTTAGTGCTTTTCTAAACACATGTGTTGATGGAAATTTAAGGTCTAGAGATAAATTGATCTTACCCTTGAAATCAACCTCAGGATTGAATGTAGGATAGCTGCTTAGACCTTCCTTATCATCATTCAAAGCACCTAAATCATCATCATCAGACTCCAATTCATCCCCCTCTCCATTATAGTATATATCTCTGTTATTTTCTTCATCGATCTCCTTGTCTACTACCACTCTTAAATCATCATCCCCTATGAATACATTATCAAGCCCATAAACTACATTTTCTGCAAACAAATCAACATCATCCTCATATTCATCCTCATCACCTACACTATAATCTTCATCCGTACTATCATCAAAATCAGAATTCTCCTCTATGTGGGTTGTTTGGTTTGCTGTGAGGGTTAAAGAAGAAGTAGGAGCTGATTTTTCTGTTTTAGATCTAGGGTTATCACTCCTTTCTTTAATACCAATATCTTTTAGTAGTGGTCCCATATCCCCCCAACATCAACATGTGCTCTAGCACTTTCCAATTCAACAACACCCTTATCTGCCACATCAGCTCTAGCAATTGCCAACTCATCTATCCTAACTTCACCTACACTAACCACATCAGCAGCCACCTCAGAGGTCATACCTTTACTCATCACTGCTTTTTTCATAATTTTTAGTTTCTTCATCTTAATAATCTATGTAATTTAATGAACCCTAAGTAACAATAAAAACACCCAATTTCAATACAGAAACAAAGATGCACTTAATTAGAATCACTTAATTAGAAACGAATGAATAATTAAAAACAAAAAGGGAGCCAAAACAGTAGAACATACAGTTTTCGAAATTAACCCTAACCCTAATAAACGAGGTACATAAACAAGGATGAGAAGAAATATACCTGTGTAGATTAGATCTTTAATGAGTGCCAATTAATAGGAAGTGAGCAAGGAGTGTGGGAGAGAGTAATGGCAGCTTTAAAGTTCTGATTTTGGTTGGTAAAAAGGAAGATGAATGTCGACATTGGTATAATGAAGAGGGAGATTGGGATTAAATGTAGTACGTGCTTAGGGCGTGCTTAAGTATTAGATGGTCAACGTTTGTTTTCTCGGTCAACTAACGATTTTAATAACAAGGTAGTGTTTTGCAAAGAAATTTATTACATAAGGTATTTTTTTGCAAAATTTTTTACATAAGGTTGTTTTTTTAAAAAAAGGGTATAGATAAGGTAGTTTTATATAATTTTCTCTACATTTAATAAGTTTATGAAAACTAATTTTTTTACATCTATAAATTTGGAAAGCACATGATACTTTATACTTGTGGTAATTCACATACAAAATTTGTTTTCTTAAATTTTACAAATATTCAAAAAAAATATATATAATTAAGTCATGTATGGCATATGTACTAATAGTATAGTGTAATAGCAAATAAAAGACATGGATTAACAAGACATGACTTTTAATGGTTATGAATTGTTTGAAATATTTATTTACAATACCCTAATATTTATTTACAATACACATTTTCTTATTTGGAAATTCATATTCATTTTCAATCATTTTTTACCTAAATACCTCATGTTTACACAAATAATGTTCAAAGTGTCCGACCTGCCCACATTATAACACGATACATCACCACTAGAGGTGTTCAATGGGGCGGGTCGGGTCAAAATTTAAATGGGCCGGGGCGGGGCGGGTCATTTCAAATGTTAAATGGACCGAGGCGGGTCAAGCCCATTTAAATCCAACCCTATTTAACCCTTTTTTTAAAATTCCATAAAATAATTTTTTTTATTATACTTTATGGCCCGTTAGGTCGACCCACTCATGTATATAATAATATCATTTAAAAATATTTTTAAAAAGTGCTAATTTTTTTACCGCAATTGATACTTATAATTTTCCGACCGCCCAACCCGACCCTTTATACCAAGGCCCGTTAATAACCTGCCCTATTATTGACCCGATCAGCTAATGACCCACTAAAATGTGACCCGACCCGCCCCATTGAACCCCTCTAATCACCACTACCACCACCATCACTGCGTCGGCATTCTCAGGCAAAGTGCCCGAACTGCCCACATTTATAACACGATACATCACCACTACCACCACCATCATCGCGTCGGCATTCTTGGGCAAAGTGCCCAACTTGGCCGCAATTGTAACACGACCCATCATCACCACCACTACCACCACCACGACGCGGTGGTCCACCAGAAAATGTTCTAGAATTATTCACACATTCACGAGCGATGTGTCCATGACCTCCACAGCTAAAACAACCTCCACCGCCTCCACCTAAGAAAGGTTTAGATCGACGAGGAGGTTGAATAGAAGCGCCGTTAGGACCAGTAACGTCAACAGCTTTAGGTTTATCATCATCTCCAACTGAAAAAGTGTATTCGACGATTTCACCTTCGGTTAAGGAGCGATAACCTTCGGATTTAATAGACGAATGATGAACGAAAAGATCTTCACCGTCGCCTTCCGGTTTGATAAAACCATAACCTTTCGTATCACTAAACCAACGAACCTCTCCTCTGCATCGGGATTCTTCCGCCATTAGTGAATCAATAAACCCTAAAAATTTGATTTTCGATGTAATAACCCCTGAAGATTTGATCTTGAGAGTAATAAACCCTAAATATTAAAAATTGGGAAATTGGAAAATTTGTTAGTTTCAGATTAAAGACGACGGTTTATGAATTTATACTAGAATGTGGGGCTTGGATAAGGAATTGGGTCAAATTTGGGCCCATATAGTTTTCTTTTTTAAACTTTTTTGACTTTTATTTATATCTTTTGACCCAAATGAAATAAGATATTTTTTTAAAAATAATCTTGAATTTAGATAAGAGAGTAATCTTTTTATAAAAAAATTAAGATAAATTAATTTTTAAATATAATAGTTTAGCTCTTTTTGGAGATTTAGTTAGTCTCTCAAAGATAGTCCATCAAAGCTTACAATCTACTCTTACTTTACTTTTTTCTTAATAGGTCAATCCAATAAGAGATGATCTCTCAAAAGGACCGTCTCTCAAAGAATTTGTCTTTGGAGATTGGATATCCGACTTTTTAAGCCATATACCATATCGAATCTGAATCGGGTCTTTTTGAAATCCGAATATTTCATATTTAATTTTTTTATGGAGCATTAATTTTGCCATGTGGAATTGTTTTATTGGAGCACTTGCATGTGTTGTTAATCTATTGGAGCACTTGCCATAATTAAATTCAATAGCTTACAAAAATTATTTCAAGTAATCATGATAATATACTCTAATCATTGACTAAGAGAATTGGAAACATTAAGATTCATTTTGGTTATATTTTTAACTTAGTAAACATACTGATTTAGTTGCAGAAATTAGTAAACAACTAATAATATACTCTAATCTTTAAATTTACTGAAATAATTGGAAACATTATGAATTATTTTCAGTGATAACTGATATTTTTAACCTATTAAATATACTGATTTTGTGCCTAAATTTTTTCAACTAATAATATACTTTAATCTTTGAATTGACTGAAATAATTGGAAACATTATGAACCATTTCAGTGATATTTTTAACCTATTAAATATACTGATTTAGTGCAGAAATTATATCAACTAATAATATACTCTAATCTATAAATTGATTGAGAGAATTGGAAACAATAACTTAAGAATTATTTAGGTAATATTTTTAACCTATTAGATGTACTGATTTACATACAAAAATTAGGAAATAAAATATTTATAGAATATGTTGATTGATTGATTAATTGAAACATGCTCTAACATTCGATGCATATTTGCATTCTACAATAGCTTTTTACATAAATCAATTAATAATGGATTTAATCTTCAAAAAAATAATGGATTTAAATTATATACATGAAATAAAAAATGATAAGGGAAATTGAAAAGTTAAGGCCAAAGTTATACATATTTGGGAATTTAAAAACAAAGGGATTCAAAAACACTTCATATGATTCTAGCTGATGAGAATTACTTTACTGCATTATATATTTTTCTTTTGTTTTATATTTTATGTTGTTTCAATAAAAGTGAAGCCACTAATGACATTATTTACAAGCCATATTTAAAACAATAATTAATATAGATTTCTTATTTCTACAGGGAAGTAGAATGATGGCAATCATTGGAAAATCAGATTTTTCAACACATGCAAAAAAATAATAAAGGGAAAATCTTTTTTTTTTTTCAAAATTCACTGTCTATACGGTTGAAGGCGAGTATAGGTCAACAAGACATGAATTTAAAATATTTTTCTGGATATTTTCATAATTGACGAGATACCAGATATATACATCAGTGGTTCATTGTATCAATTTGTCCCATTTGAAGATATTCTAGGAAACAACCATGATGATTATTTTTTAATAGGTTTGTTATAAAAAAAATAATTAATATGATTTGATAAACTCAACTGTTTTATCTATAACTTTTTTAACAAATGATTTACTTTAGATATTATTCACAGATGTCATTTGGGAGGTAGTTCAGTTCAGTGACATTGAAGAAACACCACAAAAGAACTCAATTAATCTATACATATAATAGATTTGCCATTTTGAAATTATTTACTATAATAATATTATAATGATAATTATATTTTAATGAAAACTCATAAATATGATAAACGCACTATATGGTTAAATCATCAACTAAAATTAATATTTTTATATTAATAAAAATCAGTGTATTGCACAGATTTCAATACTAGTATATTACTCCCTCCTATTCTACCCATTAGTCCCATTGATTTTTTTTTTCACTATTCACTTATCACTCTTAATTTGTATTTCATTCTTAATCTATATGTTAAAATATAGTCATGTGGGATCTTGTTTGATTCGTCTTAATATAAAGATTATTAATATCTACTTTTTATAATTTTTAATTAAAAACAATTAGAGATATTAAGGGTTAAAATGTTGTCTCGGCAAGTGTGAAAAATCCAAATGGGACTAATGGGTTGAATAGGAGGTAGTATAAAACTATTGGTTACTTACGAGGATTTAGTTAAGGCAATTTAGGTTAATGGTTTGAGTACATATTATTCCATTTGGCCATTCTAAATTACATTTATAATATAAAAAAAAATTATTATTCTCGACATGTAAATGAAAAGTATGAAAATCGGTTGAATTATGTTATTGGTGTTTGGATTTTTCTTAATAAATCAACTTTAGATAGATATTATGCAATAGATCGTTTAGAAGTTTGAGCTTATAAGTATCAAAGTATCACTTATCACTTTAAAATTATAAGCCATCAGTTTCACATACTAAATATACATAAGTCAATTCAAATTAGATGGTTTCACCGTAAAACTATCTTATTTAAGAATTTGTGAATAACGTATCACCAATTTATAAAATACTAACATATTTATTGAGTTCAATCTAGAGACTGTTAATGTTATAGGACAAGCAAGAGAGCTCACCCAAAAGACTAACCTATTAGGTGAGAGAGCCCATTTGCCTATAAATCCCACACCAATTGCACTTTTACAACCGATGTGGGACAAGTCCCATACCTTGCAATAAACCATAACAATTGACCCCCCATAAGGCCAACGTCCTCGTTGGGTCACGGCTGCATTGGGTCACGGTTACGTTGGGTCACAACTAGCTCTTCCAGGCCATCCACTCTGCAAGCCACCCACTCTGCAGGTCCTCCACTCCGAGTCCAGCTCTAATACCACTGTTATAGGACAAACAAGAGAGCTCACCCAAAAGACTAGCCTATTAGGTGAGAGAGTCCATTTGCCTATAAACCCCACACCAATTGCACTTTACAACCTATGTGGGACAAGTCCCATACCTTGCAATGGACCATAACATATGTTATAGGTATATTTGGTAGTAAAATATAATTAGTCATAAATGGGTGTTTGTTATAGTCTTAGTAGTATAAAAGGGATATAATGTTGTATTAGAGTTGATAGAAATAAAATAAAATAAAACTTCTCTTCTAGATTTCTTCTCCTCTCCTAAAATTCTTCTCTTCTCTCTCTTCCCTATTGACATGGTTGCTTGAGATTCAACCATAACATTGGTATCAAGAGCCATTCTTTCCTTGGCACCAATATTTCTCTTCCAATTTTTTTTCTTTCTTTATCCTATTGAAACATTTATTTCTTGACATAAAATACTACAATTAAATTGCACACAACCTATTTGTAAAAAGGCATTTGCCATGGTCATTTGAGTTCTTGGATTTTTTTCTCCAAACTAGAGATTTCTTTTAGTGTTTACACAGATGAGGAGTGAAGAGTTTTATAAAACCATACAATTTGAAGAACCAATTATCCCACAACTTGAAGAAGCCAAACAAAAGAAGGTTATCAAATCTTTTAAAAAACTTTTGAAAGATGAATGTTTTGATAGTTGGGATAAAGGATTGTGTGAATGGTGTAAGGAACCAATTCTTGATCATAATTGCCAACATAATAGTGATAATTGGATTTTATTGTAGTATATGACGAAGCAAGTGATTATGTGATTGCATTAGAGATGTTCGATATTGAAGTAAATACCATTCAAGAATTAGCAACGTGTGATTTAAAAATTGATACTCAAGAATCTTTAAATGTTGATCATATGAATTCATGCACAAAAAGTAAATTGGATTCTAAATTGTTCATATGGATGGTGATTTGGTTAATTGCGTAATTGATGACATAAGTGAACATGATTTAGATAAGAATTATGAATGTTTTGTGGTAATTGAACCTAAAAATTTATTTTCAACAAATGGAAAAATTCTTGAAGTTCATTCAATTGAAAGTTCTATTCTCCATACTAAGAATCTGCTAAGAGAAACTCATCAATGGGGTACTTTGTCAAGAGTGCAATCAAGCTCCAAGAAGGTTAAAAGAAGATATGAGATGTACAAGAAAAAGAGAAAAGTTTGGACAGAATATGCTAAAGTTGACCCACCTTGGTTGTTAAAAATCAAGAAACGAAAGATTTCTATGCATCTTTTTAGTTTTAATCATGAAGCGGTGAATAAGTACAATAAAAATGTCTTGTTACTTGGTTACTATCAACAATCTGAGTCTCAAAATCACAATCTTACTCTTAAAATTCAAGCAAGAGTTGGGAAAATGGAAGTTTTGTAGCACAATTTTCAATGCAAATGATGTTGCTTGCTCATATATTGGCAAAGAAGATTCGACTAATAATGAGTTTCAAATATGGTGTTCGAACTCATTTGACATGGAATTAGAAATTACCAATATTGATCTTACTTCATTTCTCACTATTTGGGGATTTCTTTTTGTAGTGTTTAGTTTTAGTCAGAAGTTGTCTTGTATTTTTGTTTAGATTTCTTAACATAGACTTTACAACCGATGTGGGACAAGTCTCATACCTTGCAATGGACCATAACATATGTTATAGGTATATTTGGTAGTAAAATGTAATTAGTTATAAATGGGTGTTTGTTATAGTCTTAGTAGTATCAAAGGGATATAATGTTGTATTAGAGTTAAAATGAAATAAAACTTATCTTCTATATTTCTTCTCCTCTCCTAAAAATTCTTATTTTCTCTTCCTTATTCACATGGTTACTTGAGATTCAACAACCATAACAGTTAAGCTTTCGTCATACTACTTCCTTTGTTCTGAAATACTTACTACATTACGATTATTAACACCAGTCATTGTTCTAACTTATTTTATATATTACGGCTAATGTGTTAGATAAATATAGTCAAGTGAGATCTTGTTCTGAAATACCCACTATATTTTATCGATGTAGGATCTTGTCTCACATGTGAAGTATTTCCAACACTCCCCTTAAATGGATGTCCATAATACTTTTTTACATGGTGATCGTAATGAGGAGGGTATCCTTAAATTAAATTAATTAATAAACTATAAAGAACGCGTAAGAGTTCGTCACTATTCATTTTCACAAAATGAACAGTGAATCCACTGTTACATTCTCGTTTTCCACGCCTTCTCTTCAATGTCCTCTGTGCTCCTTCATCTTTCCTCACTCCTCTGTCACCATTTTCTCTTAGTGCGAAATGATCCAGCAAGTCATCTCCAATCTTCAACTTCCTCCTTAATTTCCCCACATTTATTTCATTTTCCGTTGAATTCAACCTAATTTCATTTTCTGATTTCCTCCTTAATTTTCCCACATTTATTTCATTTTTTGTTGAATTCAACCTAATATCATTTTCTGATTGCAAAATTACGGAGCGAACAAACCTAAAATCATGTCATGAAGATGGAAATCAGTCGAAGATCCTTTTGGTTTTCCCTTTTCATCACCATTTCCTTTTATTGCCTTCATCTTTCTTTCTGCTTCTCCCTTATGAACCCTATTTTTCTTCTTCAACCCTTTTTTTTCCTTTAGGTTAAAGGTGAACAATTAAGCTGTTCTTTAATTAATCAGGTTGGTTTTTCAATTTCTTGTTCTATTATTCCTAATTATGATTGTTTTTGATTTTTGATTTTGTGTGGGCTATTTTACATATGCAAATTTTGCTGGTAGGAATAAGTCGAACAAATTGAGTCGAGCGAAAATCAATTGCTGCATTTGAATGATGATAGAGATTGAAACAAGAAACGTAAATGATTGCTGCATTTTTAATGACTGTATTTCTTCAATTGAGGTCAAATTTTCTCATTCACTTTCTTTATTCTCCCCCATTTGTGGTTTTGTTTGTGAGTGATATCATTTAGTAATTTAAGGACTGAAAGGGGGAAGATAAGGGAAAAATGGAGCTTTATTTGTAATGAATGATATGCTGCTTGCAAGCGATGCTTGGCAATTGACAAACTAGGAGACGATTCGTGACATTTGGCTGTAGTTCAAGATCAAACATCGATAATCTCAGGCCAAACGTGTGTTCAGCAAGCAGATTCGGATCCAAATTGGATTCTTTGGCGGTGATGGACCGAGGAAAGCAGACCGGTATTGTTATACACTCTCATACCTCCCCTTCGATAATAATAAAATTAGTATAATGCTACCATTCTTTCAAATATCATTGTTTAACTAGATGATTTCAATGTATTCTGAAGATTATGATCTTATTAGTTGAAGCTTGACTGTTAAATAGTTTTATTGGGTATTTAATTTGATTTTTTGAGTTATAGAAGGTTAGAATTTGTATATCAATTAGTAATGGTTTTATTTATGCTGGTACTTGGAAGTGCAAATGGCAGTTGCTTTCAAAGTTGATCGAAGGAGGAATACATTCCCTCTCTTTTGGATCAATGTTAGGGAGAGTTAATTTAGTGGGTGTGTCCAGCATTGATAGAACACTCCTAGGAATTGAACCTTTTGGCCTAATCTTTTGGATCAATGACACATGTTTGAACTTGTCTGGAATCATTAACACAACTCTAATGTTGGAGCATCTTATAACACTTGTTGTTTTGTTGCTATGAGCAGCTGAATCATATTGGTCTTTAACTTCATATATCATCTTATACCACTAACAGCTTCTTGTTCTCCCTTTATTTGTAGATGACCAAGTTCTTTGATGTATTTCAGGCTGTAAATCAATTATGCAGTCATTTTGAAGCCTATTGGGATGTTCCAAAAATAACTGAATTACGAGAGAAGTTCAAGAATATTAAACAAATCTTGATATCCCATGTATTTTTTGACTTCTCTAGGTACATTTGTTCTATTTTCTTCTTTCATACTTGTGGAAAGAGGCTTGTTGCGCTTTTTTTCAGTTAGAGGTCTTAAGGTGTTGAAAACCATGTGTGTTGCACTTGTTCA
The DNA here is from genome assembly GCA_019425755.1 of Amaranthus cruentus. Lineage (NCBI taxonomy): Eukaryota > Viridiplantae > Streptophyta > Magnoliopsida > Caryophyllales > Amaranthaceae > Amaranthus > Amaranthus cruentus. The sequence goes on from CM033453.1 coordinate 510,580, forward strand.
TCATGAAACGAATTATTTTCTAGATCTGAATGTTGCTTCCTGGATAGAGCTTAGATTTGTGCTTGAGTATAGATTTAAACTTTGAGAATGCTTTCAACTCCAAAAGACTTGTAGTCGAGATTTGAGAATAAAAAAGGGGAAGGTGGTAGTTAATAATTGTACTTTTGTTGTAATTTGTGGAAACATGGAATTTCACACATGTTTTCTCATAATTATATTTCTGTGACATTAGCTTAGGTACAAGGAAAGAGACAGAAGAAGCTAACTTATTACAGCCGCTATCAGATTCTTGTTTGGTTGTTGATGCACTGGAGCCTCGTGAAAAGTTTCTACAACAGGGAGCTTACTTCTTATAGACAAATCTTTGAAGGAGCTGGTGTGCATTCTTTACTTCGATCTCAATATTGTGATGGCTAATTGAAGTTTCGATCGAAGTCCTTTTCTTTTTATTGTTTGCTTGTTCGGTGAATATATGGAAATATTTGGTTATTTTAAATTGAGTAAAAATGATTAAACTTGCTCATCTCTTCTGGCTTCTTGGGGCTAGAAGTAATGGGTTATGTTTTATTGCACAATGTTGAACTTTCTTCCTTTAATTATCTACTTATATGGGAAATGTTTTTGAACTAGGAAGTTTGTGTGAAATTGGGTTGGCACAAACCCATATAGCACTTCAAACTAATGTAGATTTCAATGTTGGCAAGTACGACCATAGCTAATTTGAGTCTCGGGGTTTGGAGGAATTGCCGAAATTGTTCCCGAATATCCACTTGATATAAGAATCTGTCAACAAGGTTCAAAATTGGTTTTTTACTTTATTTTCTATTAATCTGGTCATTTTTCAATTTAATTTGATTCTATTTATCAGATTTTGTGTGATAATTGGATTTCTGTTTTGTTCTTGATCTCTTTTAATCGAATTCTTTTGTGTAATTGTACTTAAGGCTGTAGCATTGTAATCGTATAAAAATAAGGAAGCTTGATTAGTGATGGATTTCTATCTGAATTTCCTTAATAGTGAGAAAACTATTGATGGTTTATTTTGCAAAGATGTTAGTTAGAGTTTGGTACTCAAGTATTTTCTAAGAAATATATTGCTAAAGTAGATATGCTTTACATATATTGACTTTATTATCTACAAATTCATATTGGGATTTTGGTACTCAAGGATTTGGGATTTTGGCATATATTATCTACAAATTCATATTTTTGCATTTAAAACAACTAGCTTGTCTCTGAAGTACTACTTGCTTTATTCACACAATTAAACACCATTATTGCTTCACTTTTTAGATAAAGGAAATGCAACATACAACTTATATTAGGTTAACCTTAAAAAAATGCTTCAATTTAAGCTTAAAAAGGAGTTAAAAACTTCAATATGGTACACCTAGATCTTTTAGACTTTTTATAATTAAAAATTAGGGAGAAAATCTAAACTAATGGCATATAAAAGTATTGATTTGGAAACCCACTGTATATTTTGTGGTCTCAATAGGATTTTGAATGGTATTGAGCACATATATGATCTGAGTTGTATATACTTATAGCTCTGAAATTTTAAAAATATTCCTTTTTCATTTTTACTCCACTTTGTTTTTTTGACTTTCAGTTATTAAATTGATCATTATTAATTATTGTTACTCATAATATTATTGATGATAGGATTTGTCTAGAATGAGGGCCCTTAATTTGAGATGACTTCTATTTCTAGGTTGCACGTTCTATATTGTCTATACTTTCAGTGTATATGATTCTGCTTTATTAGTTTAGGTTTATCTTTTGGATATGGCGCCTACACTGCCAATCTAACAACTGCAGTGGGCAGCAACAACAGAATAGATGAATCTACACATGACTTCAATTTAATCAATAGCAACACTTAAATAAAATTTGCTACAACATTGGTTGTGATTTATTAATGTGGTTATTGTTTACGTTTAGTGTCATTGTGTATTTTATTTAGCTCTTTTACTTAGCTTTTTATTTTTATGAGTTTTTGATAGAGTCCTTGTAGTATCTACACCAACATCTGCGGCTGCAGTGTCTTTGACAAACGACGTGGTTTGGTCTGTTCGAGATCAAACATCGGCGTCACTCGATATGTCACAACTACCACAAAAATAGGTAACAATCTTGGCATCCTCTTGTTTACTAAATATATCCATGCCATTATTATTTGAAGTAGCTCTAATGTAATTAGTTTGTTTTATATGTGACTTTTTTTCATTTACGTTTTTTGGGAACATCTGATTAATTTATTTTTTAATAATTTTTTTGGGAATATCAGCTTCGTTTTTTTAGATTTTTTTCTAACTTCTGCCTGGCTTCAAAACCACATTAGATCATATATTGTGAGATTTTGAACAAGATGAATGCTCCTTATGTATCTGCTTGATATATTGCAGTCCTTGAGGTTGGAGGTCGAGTATTTGAAGTACTTTCAACATCGGGAGATACTATGGTGATAAAAATTTCAGATAAATTATCAAAAGATTGTTCTTGAAACAATTTTCTTCACACTTAAGTGAATGGGATCTAAAGGTAAACAATTTTACTACTATAATATGTAGTTTCGAACAAATATTCCTTCATGTGAGATATGCTTGTGATTCATGACCAAATATTTCTTGTGTGATATACTTATGATTCATGAGCTACTTCTGGAGATCCTCCAATTCTCTTGATAGTGGAAACATTTAATGGAAATTGAATCACTATAGACTAATACATTCTAATATTATGTAAGTTGTGTCCTCATTGGAGATGTACGCCACAATGTGCTTTTGAATGTGACACCCTTATCATTGGGTCTTGAAACCGTTGGTGATGTGATGACCAAGATCATCTCCAGAATCAGAAGTCTTCTCGATTGCTGCTGATGATACTTTATTAGTGAGTTATTGTCGTTGGTGATGTGATAATAATAATAGTCTATCATTTTGTTGGAAGTGTTGACATTGCTAAAAAAAGTTTCAACTCCTTGTAATAAAATTTCATTTTCCATAAGCATATTTAATGGAAATGCGCTTATGACTTATCGCGTCATCATCGAGTAGTTTTTAGTTTCCACATCTGGTACTAAAAAACTCTACGTTATTGTTCTATTAGGAATGTAATCTTTAATTTCCTTTACGATGTTTATTTTATTGTAAATGTCATTATTCGTTTAGAATTGTTTAAATTGTGCTTTTAGTCTAAAGAAAAATAGCAAACTAGAGCTCACCGTGGTCTTGCGATTTTATTACCATTTTTTCACAATTTTTGACAAATTTCAAAATTTTTTCACACTATATATGCATTTTGTATTCCTCAGTATAGGTGTATGTATGTGATCTAGCATTTTACTGAACTAGCTATTGTGTAAAACATGACCATTAAGGCGTTACTAAGAATATAAGATAATAGAATGTTGGATGTTGAATAATTCTTGCAAGGTGGCCAATCTAATATAAAATTAAGTGACAAGCAAGTTTAGAGGATTAGGAAAAATTAAGACATTAAAACTTATAAAACCTAAGTGACAAATAAATTCGCTTCTTTCTAACTTGATGTCATCTTTTCACTCTATATCTTGAAAGATCCAACAATTGTATAGCAAAATACATTTATATATTCAACATAAACATTTTCTTAACTTTATTTTAAAATCAAAATACATAAAATATTATCATTAAACTCGGAAGTATAGCTTAGGGGACCGCATTCGCACGCGGCCCCACAAGGCCACAACTAGTACATAAAAATACCTCTCGATTTTGACACTCCTGGTCCTACCTTGGTTTGTCATTTACGCAAGTCCTTGTATGTCCTAAAACAGGCTCCTCATTGTTGGTTTGCTAAGTAGGTCTATGCTTTAAAAGGTTATGGTTTTCTTCACTCGGATTATTCTCCTTTTACATATACTAAAGGTTCCATTTAACTTAATATTTTGGTATATGTTAATGATCTTATTATTGCCGGCAATACCACTGCTTTCACTTGTTTTAAAGCCTATCTCAGTGACTGTTTTAAGATGAAAGATCTTATCTTGGTGCTCTTAAATACTTTTTAGGCACTGAGGTGGCTCGCAGATTTTTCTGGCTTATTCTTATGTCAACCTAGGTATACTTTAGATATTATTTTTGAGATTGGTCTTTTAGGCGTCAAACCCAACGATTTTCCTATTAAACAACATCATCAACTTAGTCTGGCTTTGAATGCGCTTTTGCAAGATCCAAAAGTTTATCGTCGTCTCATTTATCTTGTTGTTACTCGACAAGATCTTGCTTATTTAATTAGTTCATATTCGTTCCCAATTCATGCAATCTCCTCGCCACGAGCATTGGGAGGCTGTTCTTCGTGTTGTTCATACTCTCTCACTGGCTGACTTATTTTCTTAGATAATTCTCCTATCTCTTGGAAGCAGGGCTTAGCCCTGAGATTTTGAAGGCCCTGGGCGAGAGATAAATTTTCGGCCTCTTATTTTTTATTTCAAAAATAATTTAAAAAATTCAACATTATAATGTAGGAAAAGAAAAGTTGCAAAACTATTTTAATGATTTTTGTTAAATTGAATAATTACCTAGCTTTAGAGACTTTAATTTCGAAAAACTGCTCTCAAAAATTATAATAGAGACAAAAATCCAAAGGTTTAGTAAGCACAAAAAGACATGGATACACTCTTGGGCTCATGGCTCCATTAACTTGAAGTGACAACCCGAGACTCCCAAGCTAGTCCCTAAATGGCCCACACAAGACACACCAAACAACTAAACTAAGCCGGAGCTCCCAAGCCAATCACAAAGATGCGAGCAAACCTCACTTTAGTTATGTGCAATCCAAATGACAACCACACTCAAATGTGTTTAGGCATCACTCTCGCTCAACCTATGGCTCAATGTAATGTGAGCCTCTAACACAAAGATGTATCCATGTTTCGCACCTCGGTACTCGGGGACTCAAAGGCTAAGACTTCACTAGAAGTAGAAGGACCAAGCTAAAAGAGGTGAAATGGTAAAGGCTAAAATGTGGGGAAATGAAAAAAAAAAACGGCATGGTTATGGTTACAAAAAGGAGTAGCATAACTAGCTAGTTAACCCAAAACATACCAAAATGACCCATGGTATCACACAACTTGGCATTTATTAGCTACTAATATTTTTCTACACAAACTTTTGAGTTTTTTTTCTTTTTTTTCTTTTTTTTTCTTTTTCTCTTTGTTTTTCGCTTTTTTTTTTTTTCAAATGATATAAAAACAAACACTACACTACCAAAAAGCGGGTAGTGAAACCATAGGGCTATTAGAGCCATACAATACCAACTAATATATACAACCATAACTAAAATTAAAATATCACCATCATGTATAGATGTGGTGATCTCAAGAAAAAAAAAATATAAAACAAGCTAAAGACTCATGCCAAGTGTGATAAACTAACAATCAACATACCATCAACCAAACCAACTAGTATGCTAAAAAAGAGTAAGGGTAAATGTAAAGAAAGGTGAAAGTGAAAGGACACGAAAGAAAATGGTATGCTCAAATGAGATGTGAAAGAAAGTGGGAGATAATGTAGGGTAATGAAAGGGTTAAGAAAGAAAGATGAATGGGGTAACGAGAGGGGTAAGAAAGAAAGAGGATAGGCTTGATCTAAACTAGCAATTAGATTCATACAATGCCCAAGTCCCTGAAGTCATGCCTAATGCGCTACACATCAAACATCTCAAAAACAAGCATGTATCAAATGGAGAAGGTTCGATCAAACCTCACAATAGGTTCATTTGTGTTTGCTCGACATCTATGGTGGCGCCACAAACCCAAGTGCGCTTCGTGTTCCCTAAAGAGTTTCACCTATAATCCTACTTGTGCCAAATCAAAGAAATGGAACCGCAAGTCAAAGAGTGACACCCATGCTCTCACACTCAAATAAAACCAAGGTCGGGGGTTTAAAAAGCCAAATCCATGATTAAAGCCAACTAACGCAAGCATATCACCACATGACATCACATCCAAAAAGGGTATAAATAGAATGAGCATGCATAAATGGGAGCAAGAGTAATAGCAAAAGATATAAAATAAGAAAAGCAAACAAACACGACAAATATGCACAAAAAGGGAAGTGCACCCTCCCCCCAAGCAAGACCAAGCATCGTCCCGAATGCTTGAAGTCTCGAATGAAGGTGCAAAAGGAAGGATGGCACACCCGAGCGAACAAGGCTATAAAGGACCCTCTAAAGGGTGGGTGGGTGGGTGGGTGGGTGGGTGGGATATAAAAAATATCAAAGCATGACTTATCAATCCAAGCAACCAAACCCTCTAAATTTCCCAAAAACACAAGATATTCACAAAGACAAATACAACTACACCAATATCAAAAATAAAAATCAAAAACAATTAAAATGTACCTTGTTGGGTTGCCTCCCAACTAGCGCTTTTTTAGGGTCACTAGCTTGACCATGGTCTCTTTGGCACTTCAAGGTGGCTTGAGATATAAAAAATATCAAAGCATGACTTATCAATCCAAGCAACCAAACCCTCTAAATTTCCCAAAAACACAAGATATTCACAAAGACAAATACAACTACACCAATATCAAAAACAATTAAAATGTACCTTGTTGGGTTGCCTCCCAACTAGCGCTTTTTTAGGGTCACTAGCTTGACCATGGTCTCTTTGGCACTTCAAGGTGGCTTGAGCACATCGGTGGCACCATCAACCTCAAGAACAGTGGATAGAGAAAGAGTCATGTCACCCCCCAAGCTAGCTTCTTTGCATGAAGGAATATAAAGTGGTGTCACATCTCCCGAGATGGCCAAAGCTAAGGCACTTTTACCCACATCAAAGACCGCATTGGTGGTCTTAAGAAAATCACAACTGAAAATCACCGGGTAGATATAATGCTTCTTAGGGCTAAAGATCATTCTCTCATTTTCTCTTCCTCTCTTTTTTCTCTCTTCTTTCTCTCTCTTAAGCTCAATATTCCTTTTCTTTTCATCCTCACTCTTTTCTCCACTCTCAATTTTTCTCATCCTTTCACATTCCACATACTTTTTCTCACTACCCTTTTCCTCATTTCCCATGGTCTCTTCACTCTCAAGTTCTATGAGATTTTGAAATTGTGGTCTTGGTAATGAGTGAGTAGTTTGTGGTAATGCAATTGGATTGAAGTGGGCTCTTTGGGGTTCAAAAAGAGGGTTATAATGATACTCATGAGGTTCAAATAATGGGTTATCAAGGAACTGAGGATCGGTATTGCACGTGGCATTGATATAACCCAAAGGCTTCTCAATAGTATGGGACAAGATGTCCACATCAACAAGCTCTTCTCTAGTACGTGTCATCTCCTCTCTCCATAAATAACTTGAAGCCATCTCCTCAATTATGTGCTTGGCGGCTTCAAGAGTCTTACCATAAAAGAACCACCAGAGGCAGCATCTAAAGAAACTTGGTAGTCCTCATGCAACCCCATGTAGAATGTTTGGAAGATAAGCCATTCGGGCAACTCATGGTGTGGACATCTACTTTGAAATCCCTTATATCGAACCCAAGCCTCATAGAAGGTTTCGCTCTCCTCTTGGTGAAAACGAAGGATGTCATTTCGAAGTTTGGAAACCTTAGCCGGAGGAAGGAAGTTAAATGTAAAGCCTTGAACTAAGGCTTCCCATGTAGCATACTTTCCTTTCTCCTCGGCCCTTAACCAATCCTTTGCCACCCTTTGGAGCGAGTAAGGGAAACAAATCAATCTAAGTTGCTCATCAGTGATGCCAATATGCCTTGTGGTAGCGCATTTTCCCATGAACTCTTCAAGATGAGTAAGAGGGCATTCCAAATCGGTACCCGAGAATTGATCTTGAGATATGAAGTTGAGAAATGAGGGCTTGATCTCATAATGTGTGGCGGTGATGGTTGGCCACACAATGCAAGTACCAAGCAAAGTAACATCAGGAACGGAATATTCCCGAATAGATTTTTGACTAGTCATTGCTCCCAATCACCTTGTTTTCTCCTCCTTTGCTACACTAGGTTCACAAGCAAAACCAAAGAATACAACGTAAAATCCGAGGGAAGGGGAATAACGGAATGAGGAAACTAACAAGTCTAAAGACTAATTGCAAAAGAAAAATAGCCAGTTGCCTTGCTCCCCGGCAACGGCGCCAAAAACTTGTTCACACAAATTTATCTCAACATGTGAGTTACCGCAAGTGCACGGTGTTGTAGCACATACGGGTCGAACACAAGGAGCAAGGGTATGCAATTTTCTTTGCGGATTAGTCGGATAAAAAGGGGGGCTTGTTATCTAAAAGATATGCAAAATAAATAGGCGTTTAACAATCAATGATAGAAAGGGGGTCGGGTTAACTCATTCATGATGACTATTCAATGGTGATATACTAGCTTCTTAATGGTAATTAAAGAGTAGCGAATCACACTAAGAGGAGCAATCCGATCCTTGATCGGGCTAGGGATTGCCTCCAAGCTCTTCACCATCCTCACTCTCGTGAGTGAAGATGAAGATCTCAGGCTATAATTTATCCGCTACTTGCTTATCCTTCCCTACTCTCGTAGGTGAATGATAAAGCCCTTAGATGAGAAGGTGGATACAAGGTTCAATCCTCATTGATCCCTCACACCCGATTTCGTCTATTGATTAAAGATTAGATTACTCAAAATCCAACCCTCGTTGGTATATTGGAAGCAATCATAATAATTTTTAAGCAAAGGGTGGAATAACCTCTCATCTAAGCCTTTAATCAACCCAAAATCAACTAGAGTCTCGTCATCATAAAGTCATCACAAAGATTGAGTTAACTCTAACCTAAAAAACTACTCACCATTCATAATCATAATCACCAAATCCATTATCAACATAACAATTAATCATTTAAGCATTAATGACATAAACATGAACAAGGACAAAATGAAGTAACAAGAATAATTAAGAAAAACCATAAACTAAGATTAATAAATAAACAATTAAAAACTAAAAATAAATGAGATTAGAAATTACCTATAAAATTTGGGAAGGATTCATGAACAAATAACAAAGGCCCACAAATGCTCATCAACAAACTCCATTAAAATACCTTAAAACTTCAAATAATGGCCAACAAAAGAGAAGAGATAAATATAATTAACTAAAATAAACAATGAAATAAAGTCTTGGCTAAGAAAATTAAAATAAAGATGAGAAAAATTAAATAAACTAGACTAGGGTTTATGAAAAAAAGGGAGAAAAGGAAAATGAAGAGTAAAGAAAAGCTACTATCTTTATTCCTAATTGTTGCCCGTTTTTTGCTCTCGAAAATGAGTTTTTAAAGTCCTAATTTCTGAAATTGGGCCTGGAAATCAATGGATATAGTAAGCCCAGGCGGAATAATATCACTATCATTAGGGAGTTCAATTGGTGAGAGTTGTTGCATGCTTCCTGGTAGTCGCGGGTTCAAAACCCCTTTGTCGACATTTTTGCATATTTCTGCTTGCTGCTACACGCGTAGTGGAGATGGGCTGCAAATTATGATCGACCGGTCGATCCATGTAGATCGATCGATCGATCGATCTCCAATGTAAAATTTTGCACATTCTGGACCGTCACCCAAAATGAGATCGATTGATCGATCTATATAGATCGATCGATCGATCCTCCTTGACTTGCTCAATAACATTCTGGAATTTTTTTGCTTATGAGATCGATTGGTCGATCCAAGTAGATCGATCGATCGATCTCCTTTTCTTTTGGCACGTCAGTTTGGAATTGCTCTATCTCCTTCGTTATAACTCCGAATTCGACGTGTGACCAGTCGTTTCGAAGCTAACGAACCCAAATTTTGTATTCCATAAAGATTTCCATCAAATTATGAGTGAGTTGACCTCCATCAACACTTAAGTTGACTTTTCATTGATAACGCTCCTGCTTTGCTCGGGAATAGGTGAAAAATCCTACAAAACACCAACAAACACATAGTTCCCTCGAAAGGGACATAAAACCAACCAAATGCAATGGAAATGCACAAAAACTAAGGAAAAATCAATGTATATTATGCCCAATTAGAAGGTAAAAATGAGGTTTATCAACGGGTTCCTAAGCCTCTACTAGAGGTGGATGATGATGGGTTCCGCCCTTATTGGAAAGGTGCTCGACCAGGTTCTCAACCTATAGTACCCATTGAGGAGGAGGAGGACTTAGGTCCTGTTTGTGACAAAGAGGATATTTCCCAATCAGGAATAGCTGGGAATGACGTGGAGCAGATTCCTACGGTGACTACTACAAATGGCTTTAGTGTTTTGACATCTATTCCTGATCTTCCTGATGAGTGTGATCAACCCAATACAGCACTGGGAGCTGATCCCATCCAGGGGAATGGATAATATTTGTGCATGGAATGTTCGGGGACTTAATAAGGTTCGGAAGCAGGTTGAGGTTGCTCAATTCCTTTCAACTTATAATATCCACCTTTTTTGTCTCCTTGAAACTAAGGTAAAGCGGAGTGGTTTGGGATCCCTTTATCTTCGACTCTGTCCCAATTGGTGTTTTACTAATAATTTGGCGTGGCATGATGGTGGTCAGATTGTGGTTGGATGGCGGAGTGAGAGTGTACAGGTTGATGTTCTGGAGTGTTCTAGTCAGCATATCCATCTTGAGGTCAATCCTCGAATGGGTGCTCGTTTCTTGTGTTCCTTCGTGTATGGTTCTAATTGTCGGAGGGATAGGTTTGATTTATTTCAACATCTGGCTGCTATTAGTACTCGATGTAGGCTTCCGTGGTTGGTTCTTGGGGACTTTAACTGCGTTGCTAATTTGAATGAGAGAATTGGTGCCCCGGTTAGACTTCATGAGATTTCCCCCTTAAGGGATTGTATGGCGTCATGTGAGTTACATGATCTTAGTTCTTCTGGCAGGTTTTTTACATGGAGTAATAAGCAAGCGGGGGATCGGAGGGTTCTTAGTAAAATTGATAGGGTGTTTGGTAATGATGCTTGGGAGGATGCTTTTCCGACTGTGCATGTCTCTTTTCTCCCTGAGGGGGACTATGATCATTCCCCTATGTTGATTCAGTTTCTTCACACTCCTAAAGGTCGAAAACCTTTTCGGTTTTTCAATTACTGGACTGAGCGGGGAAATTATCTTGAGGTAGTTCGTGAGGTGTGGGATGTTGACATGGTGGGGTATCCTGGTTACATAATTACTCAGAAGCTACGGCTGTTAAAGGATAGGCTGAAAACTGTGTATGGGCGGTCTAATCTTCAGATTAGTTTGGAGAATGCCCAGGCTGCTTTGCTCGATATTCAGGGTCAAATGCATGATCACCACGATGTACTTGACCTGGCAACTCAGGAACAATAGCTTTCTGCACAACTGATGAGGCTGAAAAATGATCTTGAACAATCTCTTAGGCAGAAGGCTAAACAACAGTGGTTAAAGCTTGGGGATGATAATACTTCTTTTTTTCATCGGAGCATCAAACAGCGTAATCGTGCAAACCGCATTAGTATTCTCAGTGTGGATGGTAGGGACATCTTTGATCCGGTACAAATTCAGCAGAAGTTCTATGATTTTTATGCTACTCTCTTTGGTACAATACTTTCAGATCGGGCGTCTGTTGACCTCATTGTTATCCGGCACGGCCCTGTTCTTTCACGTCAACAGAGTCAATTGTTGGACCTGTCCTTTACGCCGGAGGAGATTAAAGCGGCCCTTTGGAGTATACCTGATGAGAAGGCTCCTGGATTGGATGGGTTCAATAGTAAGTTTTATAAGTCTGCGTGGTCGGTTGTGGGGTCTGATGTGGTTCGTGCAATCTCGCATTTTTTCCAAACGGGGAAATTACCAAAGAGTTGGGCTATCGCTACTCTTACCTTGATTCCCAAAAAGCAGACGCCTTCTTGCCCAGGTGACTATCGTCCCATTGCTTGCTGTAATGTTCTTTATAAGTGTATATCCAAGCTGATTTGTTCTCGATTACGATTGGTTCTCGGTGACCTCATTGATCATGCACAAGGTGCTTTTGTAGCCGGCCGCAACATTATGCATAATATACTGTTGTGCCAGGATTTAGTGAAACATTACACTAGGAAGAACTGCGCACCTAGCTGTCTTATGAAGATCGACTTGTGCAAGGCCTATGACTCCCTTGATTGGCAATTCATCAAGGAAATGCTAGTAGTACTTCAGTTTCCTCATCATTTCATCAAAGTCATTATGGCATGCATTTCATCCACGCAGTATGTGCTTATGATCAATGGTAGTCCCACACCTGCTTTCACGGCTCGAAAGGGGCTTAGACAAGGGGATCCCTTATCACCTCTTCTTTTTGTGGTGGGAATGGAGTACTTATCTAGGCTCTTGAAGAATGCTGAGGGTTCTTTTAGTTTTCACCCAAGATGTAAGACCATTAAGCTCTCACATCTGTGCTTTGCTGACGACTTGATGCTGTTTTGCAAAGGAGAGGTTTCGGCTGTTCAGTCCCTATGTAATTGTCTTGCTTCTTTTACAGAGACGTCGGGGCTTCAAGCTAACTTCTCTAAGTCAGCTTTGTACACTGCTGGGGTGCCTCTTGGTATTCAGCGAGAGTTGGTGCATATTTCTAAGTTTCAGGTGGGATCTCTTCCTTTTACTTATCTGGGTGTTCCTTTGTCTTCGAAGCGTCTTAGTGTGGTGGAGTGTGAGAAAATTGCAGATAAGATGACTTCTAGAATTAGGGTGTGGCAAGGGAAGCATTTATCGTATGCCGCCCGTTTGCAACTTATAAATTCTGTTTTGATGGGTATTTCTGCGTATTGGTGTCAGATGTTCATTCTACCTAGAAGAGTCATCAATATTGTAAACTCTATTTGTCGATCGTTCTTGTGGTTTGGCGTGCAGGAACATCATAAACCGGGTAACGTTAAATGGGAGGAGGTTTGTCGGCCGAAAAAGGTGGGTGGCCTGGGAGTTAGGAATCTTCAAGTGTGGAATTTAGCTGCTGTTGGTAAAATTGCGTGGCATCTGGCTACCATGAGGGAATCCCTTTGCGTGCAATGGGTCCATGGCGTGTATACTAAAGGTGGTAGGTGGGTTATCTTCAATGCTCCCATCACAGCCAGCTGGACATTGAAGAAAATTTGCGCTGTGAAGGATAGACTTAAGGACTGGATGGACAAAGACTCTTACTCGATAAAGGAAACTTATGTGGAACTTATGAGATCCAAGTTGAAGGCTCCATGGAAGCATCTGGTTTGGAATCGCATTTCAGTGCCAAAACATCGAGTTGTAGCTTGGTTAGTTGCTAAACAGAGGTTGCGTACTAAGGATAAACTGTTGCCTTTGGGTGTGGTGACAGATGACTTATGCCCCCTTTGTGGTGCGTATCCTGAGTCTCATGAACACCTCTTCTTTACATGTCCCTATAGTCGGCGTTGTATCTCTGCATTGAGTAGTTGGGTGGGGATTGTTTTCCGACCTATGGATAAGATGGATTTCCGGAAGTCTAAAAAGAATTGTATGCAAAGAAGGTTGATCTGTGCTATTTATGTGGCTGTGATTTACCATATTTGGATGAATAGAAACGCACCTATATGGAAAGGTTATGTTTGCACCCCGCAACAGGTTTTCAACACTATACGGCTAACTATTAGGAGTCGTATGAAGGGTCTATATCCTATGGATGTTAATAATCGCAATATTCAATGGTTGTATGTTGATCAGTAGCTGATGTGTCTGATGATATTAGCCTTGTTATTGCTTTGTGTCTTTACCAGTTCGTTGTTGTGATTGATGCTGGTCTTCCCATTCTAATGCTGCTAGATGTGTGTGTATTGTTTTGATTCTTTTGTGTTGATATGGTGTGTGTTAGTGTTATGCTTGCTGTTGAGGGGTGTTTTTGTGTTGGTGCTTGTTGTTAGTGGTAAGCTGCTTGCGAAGTTGCTTGTGCTGCTACTGGTGCTGACCTTGCTCACTTGCTGGCGTGCAACTCTTCCTGTGTGTTGAGGTTGTGGGATCAATAGCCTCTGCCTTAATGTGGCAAGTTGGTACTGAGCTGCTGGTTCATGCCACTTGATGTTGTTTTGAGGTTTGCGTGATGTTGAGGTGATCAGCTGCTGTCTCTAAGTTACATCTGCTGGTTGCATGCTGATCTACTTGCTGGATATGGGTTTTGTGTTGTTTTATTGAGGTGTTACTCTACTGGGCTGACTTTTGCTGGTTTGTGAATTGATGATCTGCTGTTGAAATTGCTGCCAGCTACTGAGTTGCTTGCTTTGTCGAAGACTATGTTGTGATGGAGAGAATGCAGCAACTTCTGTGCTGCTGTGGTGCCAATTGATGCCTGCTGTGATGGAAGAATGCAACAAATTCTGTGCTGCTGTGGTGCTTGTTGATACTTGCTGCCTAGCATATTCTGAGAATCACTATTGGAAGTTGCTGCTTGTTTTCTGAAGTTACCGATACTAGAGGATGCTAGCTGCTGTATAGCCCACCTTTGGGTTGCTGCTTGATTTTGGAAGCTACTGCTTATTGTGTAGTGCTAAATTGCACTAATTCATACTAATGTATTTATATTTTGCATTGTATAACTTCTGTTTGCCGGCCTCTTCGTCGGCTGGGGTTGGCCTCGGTTTTTGCCCGTATACACATGAAGAGTGGGCCGAGGAAAGAAGGTGGGCCTCGGCTCCACACTGATGCAAATAGGTTTTTTCGAGTTCCATTTGACTTGATGTATTTGGTTTTTCTGGTG
>CM033453.1:527770-652770 GCA_019425755.1 Amaranthus cruentus
GAACTTAATATTCCAATGTAATCAAACCTTTATTATTTCAAAAGAACGAATACGATATATTAGAAATAACGACTAGCATTGATTCTTAATAAGATTGAAAAAAAAATTTAAAAAGTTGTGAAAATATATAATTATGAAAAAAAAAAAAATTGTGTAGATACTATTAAAAGTGAACTTTAAAATGTGTGGTTAAAATATAAAAAAGTGATGAGATCTATTTTTAAATAGAAAAAAGATGTAAAATGAGGGTAGCTAATGGGTTAACTTTAAAAAAAAAAGATAATTCAACTCTGTTAAAAAAAAATATTAATGATTAATAAAACGAAATATTAAAAATACAATATAACTTAAAAAAGTGATTTATCTTTATCCTTTAACTATGATAAAAACCCGTGTAATGACAGATTTTTAAATACGTTAATATTATAATTTCTCTCATTTTAGTATTAAAATAATTTTTAAAAAGGCTAATTACATAATTGAAAATGCAGACAATATTTTAAATTGATTGATTTTAATAGCAATATATATGGTAACCGGCATAGTGTATTTGACTGATGACAATTATAAGTTTTATGTTGTTACATTTGCTACCCGATTTATAATTTATACTATTTTTTCTAAAATTTAAAATTGTAATTATCTAGGTTTAACAACGTGAATGACTAATTTTAATGATTAGTTTGATGTATTTCATGTCATTTCAATTTAATAGAACAATTTGTTTCGAAAATTGTATAATTCCTATAATTGCCTAAATTGCAAAACTGGAATAACTGTAAATTATTATCTCTATTAATATACTCCTACTAATTTTTCCAAAAATGCAAAACTGTAATTTTGGTAAGTTTAAAAATTTGATTAATAATATTTATAAACCAATCAGAGAAGGACATGTAACAATTATACTAATGTTATTAAATGCTACCAATCAAAAAAGACAAATAATATACTCTTTATTAAGTTGTCACTTGTAATTATACGATAAAATTAAAAGATTATATGATTAGATAGTTAAACCTCTAAAAGGTGGCAATTTAGGTCCAATTTGTTGTATCTTGTTTTTAAATTGATTTTATTACTTCCTAGCCTTTGAATAAAACACAAATTTTTAAATGAGTTCGGTTTCACGTTAAGATCATTCATGTTGGATTAATTTAATGTACACTTATTGTCTTAAAGTGATGACTTACAGTTTTAAAAGTAATCACTTATAATTGTAAAGTTATTACTATTTATAATCTTAGAGCGATCACTTATAACCTTAATAAAATAATTACTTTTAATTTTTAATTGATTAATCAGAGAAATGAGCTAATTTGATGAAGTACTCTTGTGAGAAACCGCTTTTCGATAAGACGATCTCATAACAAGGAGTCTATAACCTAATAATTCGTATTAGTTAGACTATTCAACCCATGCATTGGTTGGTCTCACGGTGAGACCGTAATTTGTGTTAATTTGATTTACTCTATCTTCGTCCCATATAAAATGCATGCGCCTTATACATAGAGTTAAATAACCCAATAGTACACATTTTTAGCTTATGAGCTTATTTTTTGTGACCATCTCACTTAGAGATGGTCTCACAAGAGTAACTTAACTATATAGTCTTGTCTAATTATGAAAAGATCTTATTCAAGTCTTGTTGCAATAAACTTGTCTAATTTATTCTTTGCATAATATTTATTACTCAAATTTATTAATATATAGTTATATAAAATTTTATTTGATTCGTATTACTATATTTTTTATAAATATTAACTTTTTATAAGTTTTAATCATACACAATTTAAAATATTAAGGATTCTAATAATGTAATAATAAATAGAAACTTAATTGAAGGAAGTAATAATTCACAAACACTTTCTAGAGAGAGGAGGAGAGGTATTTGATGGCTAAAAACCTTACTTATTTAATTTTTAATGTATATTTAGGGTTTAAGATAGAAAAAAGAAATTTTAGGCATGTAGCACATTTTAAGCAACGTATTTTTGCACATGCAGTACTCTAGACTATTTATTTGGGTTATAATTTTTTCGTTACAAGTTCCTTATCAGTAGAAACAACGTGGTTCTTAATAATTTTTGGACCTTAGGTGAAATATAGAAATGAACTTTTATATAAGTAAAATTTCGATTCTTTTTTCTCCAACTATGCATCATTTAATTTCTCTTTTTTTTTCCATCACATCAATGGCTAATAAATACATGCTTTTAAATGACAATTTGATAAGATACTTATATAAGTAAATAACGGTTATTTGTGAGATTCATAAATCACCCTTATGTGGTAGAATGTGATAAAGTGAGAGTTTTGTTGTTTTAATTTATCTTTTCTAATTTTGTTTATTTTAATATTATTCTTTTTGTCTTTTGTGGTAATTTACAAATCACGGTTATTGATTAGAAATTTTTATATATAATAATAAGGATTAAATCAATTTGGACCCCTTCATAAACTGGTTCTTAAACAGTTGCACCTTAAAGTTACCCTCAAAAACGGCTCTTGGTAAGAGATCACTTGAAGTCCTACATCACATTCTACAAAACTATAACCTTCATTAGATTTTTGTAATTTTAATAAGATGCTCTAGGTTATGAAGAAGTATATGATAACATGAACTTAGATGATTGTTGGGCAAATGCTTTGGCATTTGACTGTTGACTCTCATCGTATCAAGTGATCACAACATTTTATAAGCTTTTAAATATTGCTTTAATTTTTTCAGTATTAGCCACAGTTAAAAGAGTTTTTAAATCACAGTTATAACTTATTTTTCATATGTAATTTCATTCAAAATTTGTCAAATGATTATTCAATATATTTTAATGACATTATTCGAGTTCTTTTCTGAATCCTCCCCTATAAATCAACATTGATTTATAATAAAACGCTATGTTCACACTAATCAAATCGATTATATTAATTCTCTATAATTTATCGTATTCGTATTTCGTGTTCATACTTAATTGAATAACATCAATGTTGCAAAGAATGATGGGCAAAATTTGGCAACACTATACTATATATTGTATCTTTTTCTTAAACAGTCCCGATCTTTTGTGGGACCCTTATGGAATTTTCCAATGTTGAACTACTAATTGGAAAATTCTACAGCTACGTGAGAGACTGATTTATGTATTGTCCTCGTCATTGCGGGTGCACTGCTCCTTCTTGGTATGTAGATAATCTTGGTTGTATATGATCCTCATCCAACCTCTATACAATGTAGTTTAGGTCGCACTCGGTCGGCTTGCGGTTCGACCGAGCGTACGTACACTAGTTATTGTCAATATCAGAATATAATCGGGAAATACGAGGTGCATATGCATAGACGGGTTCAAGTGACTTATAAAATGTACATATCATTTTAAATTCAATGATGTGAGGCAAAATATCCCAACAAACCCTTACATACAAACCCTCGAAGATTTGCATGTAAGAGTTAACGCAATCTTTTCGGAATTGTTAGTCAAACATTTGGCTCTGATACCATATAGAAAACTGAAAGAATGTTTTAGGATATTATCAATACTTTTGTATTGATTAATAAAGCGTATTAATATAACATATACTCTAAGGGGTGTTTGATGTGGTATGATAAGTTAAAATGCAATGGAAAGGAAATCTATATATAAAGGTAAGGAAAATGGTAAGTGTTATATTGTTATTATTTGTTTTGTACGAAGAGAGCAAAGGGAATGAGGTAACGGAATTTAATTTGTTACAGCACTATCACGAGAGGTAACTAATCGGTGGATTCAATTTCCTTAAAGTTATGTGTTTCTGTTAGTGACCTTAAAAAACGGTATACCAAACACGTCCTAAATATATTATTATGAGGTACAACTTACAATTAATAGTTTTTCGCTCTACATTTTGAAGTTTGAACTTGTTACTAAAAATGATACACTACAAAAAAAAACAAATTTCCGACTAACCAATTTAGTCGCTGTTTAGTCGGTATAGGGATTCTCTATACCGACTAAACACCGACTAACCTTAGTTAGTCGGCACAGAATAGTCGGTAAATAAAAATAGTCGGAAATTCAGTCGGAATTCCGACAAACTTTAGTTTGGTAGGTGTTTAGTCGTAACTCCAACTAGACGTTGTAGTAGGAATTTATTCGCAAAATACCGACCGATTTCCGACTAGGAGTTAGTCGCCATATACCGACAACACCTTTAGTAGGTAACTGGTCGGTATATCTAAAAAATAGATTTAATTGATTTTTCTGAATTTTTAACAATTAAATATTATTTTTATTTTCCGACCAAACGCCGACCAGAGAATGGTAGGAAAGTAGTCGGAAAAGTCAAACCTTAATTTAGTCAAATGCTGACCAAAATTTGGCGGCGTTGGATTCCAACCATTTTTCCGACCACAGAATGGTAGGAAAGTAGTCGAAAACGTCAAACCTTAATTTAGCCAAAAGCTGCCAAATTTTTGGCGACGTAGGATTCCGACCACTTTCCGACAAATGTGTAGTCGGAAGGTGTTCGGTAACGTTGGTATTTACCGACTAAATTCCTACTAAACTTTAGTCGGAATTTAGTCGGTAACAATTTATTATTAAAATAATAAAACTGGTCAAATGTGGCCATTGACCCTATTTGACCAGTTTTATTATCTTATCGTTAACCTAAATTATCGATCAAACGAAACAAAAAACGCAATAAAGATAATATGAAAGGCACAAAAAAAATTAATAATACAAATATACATATATACAAATGGTCAAAATGTATTATACAACCCAATGTTTAATCCATAAAAATTAACAATAAAAACAAAAATACAAAGGGCTCAGCTGGTCGAGGGAGGTGGAGGAGGATTTTCGCGGAAAACGGTGCGCACAAAGTTGAGCAAATGGTTGACCTCTTCCCTCAAACGTCGTTGCTCCTACAAGAGTGAAGCCTGCTCCTCATTTGAAATGTGCTCATTGAGGCGGGTCTCAACTCGGTCAATAGACTCCTGAATATGATCCAGCCTCTCGTTCACCATTTGGCCTGGGGGAGGAGCGGCCTGGTATTGGGACAGCGGCGTCGCAACATCTGCGTAATAAACTCCCACCGCGTCAACAACCCCATATACGCTCTTGGAGGGCTTCTTCTTCCTCGGCGCATGTGATTCGATATTTTTAACGGCCTAAAAATAGGCGTCGTTAATCTCCTCATCAGGCGCATCAACAAGAAGTTCGACAATGAGGCACTTGTATTCGTCCTAAACAATGAAACAATAACTTCTATAAAAATTTCGGCAGAGTTTTCTCTGTAAACTAACTAAACCAAAAATTTAAATAAACCCTGAAATAGAAACCAATGTGTATCTACTACCAATACAGCTACCAAACCAACATTTTCTCAAATTACAATATCAGATATCCTAAATAATATTTTAAAACAGCTAATGTACCAAAAGCTAACCTACCAAAAACCTAACTAAGCTATGATTCAATGATAACTAAAAAATGCTTATACAAAAATAAAGTAGATAAGAGATTAAACTTACATTTATGGCCTTGGACTTCACGTTGACACATTGCAATTCGTCCTTTGTACGCACCTTATGAGTGCGTAGAAACAACTCATAAGAGAGCGGCGTGCGTTGCTGCTCTTGTTCCTGCAATGAATTTAGTAGTATTCATGAGAAACATGTATATAAACCCTAATAATCATGCAAAAAACGCTAATAATCGACATTTCAAAAAATGCATAAAAAGATAACTAACCTTTATAGTCGGAGTGTAGTAGGAATGTAGTAGTCGGAGTATCACCCAAAAACACGTCGGAGATGAGGATGCAAGAGTAATTCTCGTCGGAGAAGAGGATGCAAGAATGAGAAAGAAAGAAAAAGAATGAGTGAAATGAAAATGCGTTTTCTGGTGTAAAGCTGGTTTTTATATCAATTATATTCCGACTAAACTGCGACTAAATGTCAGTCGCTATTTAGTCGGTGAGTGATAAGGTTTGTGAAATGGCTTCTGTTGAAAAAACGCGTTTATTATCAATTATTTGCCTACTAAACTGCGACTAACCAATGGTCGGTGTTTAGTCGGTAGGTTTTTTTACAGTTCCAACAACCTCATTAAATGCCCATCAGTAACTTTTCAGAAGATGTTGAAAAGTAAAAAACCTTTTCAGTATACCGACTAACCTCCGACTATATGTTAGTCGCAATTTAGTCGGTATACTGAAAAGTTGTTTTACCTTCCCAATGTGTCTGACGCCATGAGAAGCTTCTCTGAGAAATTTAGTAAGAATACCCCACAATTTGCAACTCGTCAGTTCGCCGATAGTGCAATTTTATACAACCTTACAAAATACAACATGTATGCTGTAATATTGACTATCGGCGAGCCCGGCGAGTTCCGAATCGAGGATTATTTTTAATAAGGTTCAACTGTTGCATCTTTGTTTAAGTAAAATAATACAATGCTTAATTTCATCCAAATTTAAAAACATATTTTAATCGTTTTCACCACATTTTTATAGTATATATACAAGAGAATAATTAAGAAAATCAACAATTTCGGTTAAATACTCATGCGGGTTACAAAAAAAATGGCCACAAAATAAAAGCTCATTAAATTTATTTTTTTTACAAATTAAATATAACATATGATGTAATGCAACTTATTCAAATAAAATTTTAATATGTTTTTCGCACGGTCATTTTTCCGTAAAATTTATAAACACTAATTAGAAATAATCGTTTTTCTTAACAATATCCTTGTATGTATATATAAGAACAAAAAGTGGAAATATAAAAATTATGTTTCTCAAATCTAAGTAAACTAAGCATCTTATGAAAATTAATTTAAGTAAACAATACAATATGATGCTGAATTTTCTCAGATTTGAGGATCATATTTTCATCATTTCTTACACATTTTTATAGTACTACAAAAATATAATTAAGAAAAACTATATTTTCGAGTAAATATTTATAATTATTACAAAAAATACACCGCAGCGAAAAAAGCTTATAATAAAATTTCTTTTAACAAAATACATATATACATATATTATAAATAATGCATAGATATATATAAACTTATTAAAATATAAATAATATAATAAGATTAATTAAGTAAACAAAATATAAATAAAAATCATACCTTTTTAATAGTGTATATCTAGAATCCTTGTGAATTGAGAGAAATATTGTAATTTTTTTTTTAGAAGTTAGAAATAAGGTATATTTAAATGAAAGAGATTAAATTATATGGATTATTTGGAGAGAATTAAGTAAGGATTATTTAGAGAGATAGAAAGGTGAAAATGTAGAAAGAAATTTAAGTTGGCGGAGAGTATTTATCAAAAAGATTTGGATAATTTCCGACTAGCTTCCGACAATGGGTTTAGTCGGTCAATTCTTCCAATTTCACCGACTGAATTGCGACTAGCTTCCGACAACAGAACTAGTCGGAATTATTACGACTAACAGTATAGTCGCAATTCCGTAGGTATTTTCCTACAACAAGCTGTCAGTAGGAATCTAGTCCGAAATTCCGACTAGTTGTGGGTGGTCGATAAATCAGTCGAAATTGTCCGACTAAAACAGGGTGGTCGGAGATATTTAGTCGGAAACGTGTAATTTTTTTATAGTGATATTTTCTCGTCAACATGTCAATAACAATTTTAAAGAGACAAAGAGACCGAGTATAAGATTGTGAGAAATGGTTTAGATTATTGCTGTTGAAGTGCCCATGTGTTACCCACATGTGAGTTGTTCCACATCGGAGAAAGAAAAGAGTATGCATCACTTTATATACTCAAGGAGTAACTCCTACTATTACCAATTGGTTTTAGTAGTGAACCTTCTTTGGGTTTATGAGTGGACTACTTCTTCTCCTCCTTGCTTGGGTTGCCCAGGCCCATTTTCTAAATTCTATCAATTACATGAATATGTATGATCTTCTAAGAATTTCAGTCTTTCTTTTTGATGTTTTCATCATCATGTAGCTAGCTAGGACTATATATATGTTGGCCACGTTTCTTGTTTCTTTTGCTATCTTATTGGAAGCTTACAAACTTATCATTCTGTACATTCTTATCAAGCGAGCTCCCATTTTTGTTCTTATATATTTCCTCCGTTTTATAATAGTTGCTACTAAGTGTAACATGTTGTATGGAACATGTCACTGTCAGTAGCAAGTATTATGGAATAGAGGAAGTATAACCATAACTGATTTTGCGCGTCCTATAGCTTTGATAAGAGGAGTTCTTAAATATTAATCACAAACTCCTGTATTAGACCATTCCACTATGAGAGGCGCGTATAATATATATGGGTTAAAATAACCCAATGAATATAATTATTAACATATAATGAGTTTCTTGTTTTCAAATTATTTACGAAGAGACGGTCTCAGAATAGCTCAATATTAATTGATACATATTGAGTCATGAGTGTATAAGATAAAACACTTATTAGTTTTTATTAGTCGATAAGTAGAAAATCAGAAGAAATTTCGATATAAAAAAAGAGGGGCTCCAATATGCTTGAGTAAATAAGATAAAGCATGTAACTTCTGATATAAAATATATAACACAAATTCTTACTTGAGACCGTCTTTTGTAAAGATGACTCTCAAAAGCTCAATCCAATTCTAAATATATATTATTACAACTCTAAATATAGATTTGGGCTGGACTTTTGAGAGTCGTCTTTACCAAAGACCGTCCCTCAAGAGAGGACTTGTATATATAATGGAGGGCCTTGAATACGAACTACAATCTATCATTTATTTTCAAATATTCATAATAAAAAATTATAATAAGAAATAAATAAATGAATTACCACTACAACATAATTTGCTTTTAGTGGGATATATTTAGCGACATTTAATTTAAATGTCGCTATTTCAAATTTCTTATAATGTATATAAAAGATTTAGTGACATTTATTAGAACCTTTAGCGGCATATGAAAAAGTCACACTAAAGTCTTTAGCGACATAGGATCTAATGACATTTCTCACAAATGTCACTATAGACTATAGTGACAATTACATATGCCACTAAAGACTAAATTAAGTGTCACTAAATCACTTTATGGTGGAACTTAAAATAAAAACTAATAATTTTTACACTAAAAATATGAATCAGTGGCATTTTTTTAAGGCCACTAAATCCAATGTCGCAAAAAACTAAATTTGTTGTAGTGTACTGGTATATATTAAGATAAATTTTTTAAAAAAAATCTATTTAACTATTTTTTAAACACATTTGGAAAAATTGTAAAATAAAATTAACAATGGCTTCCACAACATACAAATGGGTTGTCTAAAGAGCAAGTCTAAGGACATTAATGGGCTTACTTAACCACATGACATTACATTGTCCCAACAAATTCAACATTAGTCTATTGTCTATTTCATTTTTTGTGTTAACATGTGGCTTAGGTTAATATTTCCCCTCAATGCAAGGACTTAACTTTCTACCTATTTTTGTTTTTTCATTCACTATTAAAATAGTACAACTTTGAGAATCAGATTTTATTTCAGTTAGAGTAAATAATACCGTCCTTCTGAAAAAAAATTTAGGAAAGAATCTCACCTAGTCTTCCACTTACCTCAGTCTACCCTATAATCCAAAAAATTATGTAATTTTAAATCGCTAATATACTTTAAATATTACAATTTAAGTGGAACATTACAATTTTTACGTAAATACAATGCAACATTTAAATCACTTATATACATATTTATGTATAAGAAAACTATAGAAAGTTAAATATTTTAAAATTTATATTTTGAGATTAATCTTATACTCCCTCCGTTTTCTAATGTTCTTCCTGTTTAGAATATTCTATTTTGAAGAGAGAAATTTGATTGAGATTTTTAAGACATATATAGATGATAAAATACTCATGTGAGATCTCGTTAGATTCGTCTTAATGTATACTTTTTTATTATATATTTTTTTATAATTTTTTATAATGCGTATTTATAGCTATTAAAGCTCAAAATTTACTTTGAAAACTGTGCAAAAGGTAAATGGGAAGAACATTTGGACACGTAGGGAGTAATAATTAGTTGATAAAATATTCATCTGAGATCTCGTTAGATCAGAAAAGAGTGTATATTTTTGGGGATTACAGGTAAACTGATAATCAAACCAAGAACCTTACATGAAGAAAGTGGTACTTGCTCTATCTGACGTAAGATCCGATTCTCAAATTACATTATAGTAAGATATACAAAATTTTCACTATAGCTACACATTCCCCCTTTTAAATCTCATTTACGCATTTAATTTATTTTTTCATCTTAACAACGTATTTTACTATTTTATCAACAATAAAGCAACTTTGCATACTTGTTGTTAGAGGTGTTCATTTGAGTCATTGGGTCGATTTCAGGTGATACGTTTCGAATCGATTTTTTTCGTTAATTTTAGATTTTACCTAACCACAAAAACTTTTTTACAGGGGGTCAAATCAGAATTGATTACAAAGTCACATGTATGTCGGATCGTCGAATCTATTTTGAACACCTTTCACCGCTGTAAATTCGATGAGACGGAGACATGGAGTAGTAATCAAAAATTCTTACTCAATAACCGTGATTTGCAAATCACCACAAAAAGACAAAAAGAATAATATTAAAATAATAAAAATCAAAAAAGATAAATTAAAATAACAAATCTCTCATCCTATCACATCCTACCACATAAAGATGATTATTAATCTCACAAATAACCGTTATTTACTTAGACTTTCTCGATAGTAATCAGTACTTGCAATTCAACGTAGGGTAATTAGTAAATCCAAAAATGTACCAACAAGAAGACTAAGTTCTCCTGTTTGAGTCTCTGAAGGACTACTCCAAATCCAATAGCCAATTGGATCTTAGAAAGGACAGGAAATTGCATAACACTCCCTTCTCATTAACTTTATTGATATCCATTGCTTTCTCCAAATTTGTGGCAAATGATTGTGTATGTCAAACATAGAAAAGGACATAACCATTGTTTCTATGTGCAAATATTGCTCACATTTTGAGTTTCAAAAATGGTGAGATGCAAAAAATTGTCGTAAACGCGTTTTACTTTGGCTTTTGGATTGGATTTCAATCAAAACGGGTTGAAACCAAGCTGTACATATAGACAAGTATAACTTGCCTATTAACAGATAAGAAGTCACAAACAATTGTCACATATCAATATGCGTTTTACTTTGGCTTTTGGATTGGATTTCAGTCAAAACGGATTAAAACCAAGTTGTACACATGTGCAAGTATAACTCGCCTATTAACAGACTGGAAGTCACAAACAATTGTCACATATCAAGAACGCGTTTTAAAGAATTTTAGTTAAGTCGGGTTTAAATCAAAGAAGTAACGAATCAATATACTCCATCCGTCCCATTTAATATACAACATTTTTCATTTTAGTCTGTCCCACTTAATTTGCATCATTTCTATTTTTGGATTATGACCCACCACTTTTTTTTAATCTCATCCATATATTTGAACTATCTTTTAATTTCAACCACATAATTCATTTTCTCTCTTTCATTTATCACCATTATCTACCTTTTTTATAAAAAAACAATTATTTTCTCTTTTTCTTTAAATTATACTTCCTCCGTTCCATAATACTTGCTACATTTTCCATTTTAGGAAATTTCATAATACTTGCTACATTTTCCATTTTAGGAAATTTCATAATACTTGCTACATTTTCTTTTTAGTAAAAAACCAATCACTTAAAGTTATACCTACTCCTAATTTTATACTACTCTATATCTAATTACTCCTATTTTTCTTTTTCATTTTTCAACAAATAATATTAAAAATTTCAAAAAAAAGCAACTTTTCACATACTACTCATCATTGCACAGTAACTCCTTAATATTTGTGCCAATGCAATGGTAGCAAATAAATTAGAACGGAGGAAATATGAGATAAAGTAGTAGAGATACATCAGAACCCATGTTCGTCTTGGGCCACCTTAAATTACATGATAGTATGATACCTACCCAAATTCAATACTCAACATGAGAATATTTGACAATAAATGAGCCAATTTTTATTTATAAAAAAAGAGAAAATTATCTCTTTGATAAAACTATTTCTACATACAATAATAAACCAATAAATGATATCAAAATTAAATTTTCTTAGAAGTGAAAATTAATTTTTATGACACAAAATTGAAATTACAAGATTTAGATAGATACAATAATCAATTTACTCTGTTAACTTCAATCTTCACCTTGTTCTTTTATCATGGTAAAGTTCCAACTTTTCCTTAGCATCCAACACCAATTTTTCTCTTGCTTCATCTTGCACCATATGAGCTTGTTTTGATGCCCATTCCACAACCTTAAGCACGTCGTTTCGAGCCAATTCCTCGCTATCAGGAACGTGCAATGCGATGTACGATAGGAGCTCCAATGCCGGGATCTGCACAATTTGTTGTTCTCCAAAATACACCAGTTGTATCAAATGTTTTACTCCGCCAGCGGCTAGTATCGCCTTCGAGTGATCAACTCGCAGGTAGTTTTCACTACCCGCGAACTTGGTTAAGGCCAATACCGCTTCACGTTCAACTTCTGGCTCTCGTTCATCCAGAAGTTGAACCAATGGCCCGATCATTCGAGTCTCAGTAGCTCGAAATGTTCGGGCCAGATTCCCAATTGCCCTAATACAAGGCATCAAAAGCTCTGAATCACCTTGCTCAATAACCCTTAATAGCTGATCAACCACTGATTTGCAAGCAGGTGAACTCGGCTTGAATGCTGATCGTCTAAGATCAGCATCCCTTTCAGCAACGGCAGTGATTTCCATCACTGCCATTGCTGAATTGTATCGAATTTCGGGTGTTCCTTTCTCTAAAAGAACCGAAAAACACAACAATGCACGCGATTCACATATACTCTTACAAATTCCTGAATTCCCTTTAGCAAGATACCATATAGCCCTTGCTGCCATTGCTTTCATGCTCGCCTTCGTCCCTGGATCCTCCATTTCTCTTTCCCTCATTTTGCTCCCTGCAATCGTACTTATACTATGACTATGACTATGCTTATCACCATGAGTACTACCATTTCCATTGCCATTAGGTAAAGCTCCACCAACATTAGGATTCACCATAGCCTTAGCTTGTGCTTGAGCACTATTTAGCACATTATTCCATCTACTTGGACTTTCACTCCTTTTTCCCAATGGATGAGAAATTCGAGACTTCTCGTCATTGGCAGTGGCAGCCGCGGTAGCCCCTAAACTGCTTGGGTTTGCGTTGGCAGCAGCCATCGCAACAACCGCAGCATTGTGGATGCTCGAAGCACCCGAAGTAGATTTTGTTGAAACAATCACATACTTACTATGCTCTTGAATTGTCTCAAAAGCTAAATGCCCAACTAACAAACGCACAGCATTATGCTGAAAGAATATATCTTGACATTTCGGGTAATGACGGGTCAACTCCGATACAGCCCAAGCCACCATGGCTTGGACCTTCATTGGCCCGTCTTTAAGAATCTTAGCAAATACAGAACAAACCCCAGCATGAATCATTTGTTCCACACTCTCGGGGTCATGGCCCAATAACCCGATTGCACGGGCTGCATTCTCTTGACCTTCAACCGTTTTACCTTCTTTCAATAGCTTAAGTAACGGGCCTACGCCGCCTTCTTCGATGATGAGCTTCCCGTTACGGTCATTGTCACGGACCAGAGACACCAATGAAGCAGCGGCTTCGGCCCGTTCATCCACTGACCCAATTGTAAGATTTGCGATTTGTTCCCAAATCAGACAAAGAATAGGCTCATTGGCTGCGATCGGAGGAAGCCCAAGGTATCCCCCGATCCCATCATCATCCCCGGTACCTCCGGAAACCCGAAGAAGCCAAGAAACATCTCCAATGGAATTCTCTAATTGGGAAAACACCTTCCTAAAAGTAGCAGCTTGAATGATGGTAAATGCCTTTTTAAGAAGTCCATTAGCCCGGCATTTTTGGGCTACAGACAAAGCTTTTTGAAGAACCTGTTCTGTGTCATCGATGATCCGACGGGTGGGTCGTTCATATAGGTCCGAACTTGATCGGGCAGCTTGACGGAGCAGGTCCGAAAGCTTAGAAGTCTTTGCTTTAAGCTCCAAACACTCTTGCTTGAACGAAGAAGCTTCTTCAGCAGCTTTGATAATCTGATCAGCTAATTGAATTGGTCTTGTTAAGATCTGTTTCACCAAATCCCCCATTTTCACACCCAATTCTTCAATACCCTTGTTCTTCAAGTAGTATAAAAGTCAAAATCACATAAAACCCAAAAATGACTGCTAAGTGTTCGATGATTTGCCTCAATGAACGCAGAAATTGAGGATGAAGAAAAAGCAAAAATTGCCCTTATTGTTCCCTAAGAAACTCTAAGAAATTCATACTTTTAAAGGAAAATCAATAAAAAAAAATGAAGGCGTTTACTTCATGTTTTCATTAAAGAAGACTAAAATTTAGGTAAAATATCAAAATCCAGAAGAGAAAAAG
Source organism: Amaranthus cruentus (assembly GCA_019425755.1). Lineage (NCBI taxonomy): Eukaryota > Viridiplantae > Streptophyta > Magnoliopsida > Caryophyllales > Amaranthaceae > Amaranthus > Amaranthus cruentus. The sequence goes on from CM033453.1 coordinate 542,266, forward strand.
GAAGAAAAAAAGGAAGAAAAGTCTAACAAGTTGGGAATTGGGAGAAGCAAATAAGGGTGAGGAATTAGGAAGAGTAGACGCCGTCAAACGCGGCTCTTACTACTGCATATTTTTATTTAAAAATATTTAATTTTTCTCTTTATTTATTTATTTATTTATATTACATGGTTTTTTTTTGGAAAGGATGTAAAGCTGATGTAGTTATAATACATATATATATATATATACAAATACAATAATACAACTATATAATTATATAAGGACTAAATATGGTGTGGACATTGGATGAACTATAGTGATAGGTGAAATATATACCAAATTTGAGATGATATAAACCTCAAGTTTGTCTTAGCTAATCTTCATTTTTGTTTGATGTGGGATTCCTTCGGGTTATCGGAGATTCTAAGATAATTTTCAATTCATTGTAAATTTAAAATTGAATTTTTGATGTTAATTAGTTTCAGTTGGTTTATCTATTTCTTTATGTTTAAAAGGGCATAAGAATATTAGTTTATATTTTATTATTCTATCCGACAATATATTAGTTTTTGGGTTGATTTGTTGGTTGACTTCTGATGTTTAAATAGTTGGAAAATTACCTAGAATAATCCAACATATTCGTGATTTTCTTACAATAATCCCACCTATGATTAACCATGAATAACTTTAACTTTGAAAGGTATTTTCATAGAGTAAACTCGGTGACTAGATGACTTGCTATAGAAAGTTTTATTTTTGTAAAAAAAGATAAATTAAAATAAAATGTCGAAAAAAATGTTAAGAAAATATTCAAAAAAAATTTATGATTTTTTTTTATTATTTAGAATTATTTATGTAAATTTTCAAAATTTTTTTCTAATTTTAAATTAATTTTCAGTTTACTCTTTTGGTGAATTAGGTACTTTAGCAGGTCATCGGGTTACCCAAGTTTACCCTAGGCAAATACCCTCTAAAGTTGGGATTATTCGTGGTTAATTAATAGGTGGGATTATTGTAGAAAAAATCACGAATAAGTTGGATTATTCTAGGTAAATTTTCCTAAATAGTTTAATAATTAGTTAAATATCGAAAAACTTAGCTTGTTGGTAACTAGTTTTAAAGAAAAAGTACATGTTTTCCCTACTTATAAAGTTAACTAATTATACGGTTAGACTAGGGAAAGAGAAGTTAAGTGAGGATCAAATCCATGACCTTTTCATAAAGTCTTTTACATTTTGTATTAAATAAATACTTTGAATATATTGAAAAGATCGAAAGGAAACCAAATAATCTCCGCTACCCTCCACTTTTTTTCTCTCCTCAAATACTATCCAAACGTCATTAATCTCATAATAATTTTTGCAAAAATGTCTCAATACAAAAATTGAAAGCAATTAGACAATAAACATTGATTTATCAAGAAGCTAAATTCATCAAGTAGAAATAACTTGTAATTCACTAAACAAATCTAATGGGGCCCACAAGGTTCTTGAGCTATGATTTTCAAAGTGAAGCCAAGAAATGGAAAATAGTTGAGATATAAGTTAATTGAAGCTATACGTTACATACGTAGCAAATCGTGGTCCTCATGTACATAGCAACTTCAACTAGTTATACCAATTGGCTCTTGAAGGAGTGTAGTAGCTTATTCCCCTATGGTTTACATATCATGTATTTGGAAGAATTCTAAAGATATTGGAGAGTACTTGAAGTAATAAAGGTAAAGATTTAGGACGTTTTGAATGTCCCGCACAAGGTAGGGTTTGAGTGAGGGTATTTTTTTCCTGAAAGATGCGGACGAGTCATATATGTTCTACTCAAGGAGCGAGTAAAGAGAATGCGCACAGTCAAGAAACCTCTCAGCTGATATCTACGCCGAGTAAAGAGTACTTGAAGTAATCATACCAAAAATCCAAATTAGACTAATTTCTACTTTTAGATTTCATTGTGTTAAAGTACTTACTATAAATGTCTTATGTTTGATTCTTACCTATCATTCTCTTCTTTCAACCTAATTTATGATAAAAAAATGCGAAACAAAATCAATTATAAGATTTCCTAATTAAAATATGAGAATCAAATATGAGTTTATATGAAAAAAAACAATTGGAAACCTCTCAAAATTAATAGCTAGCTAGGACATTGTTTCCACTAATTTTTTTATATATTGTTAAATTCTTATAATCTCTAATTTTCCTCTATCAAATTTATTATTTAATAAAATAATATATTAATGATCTAAATATTTTTAATTTTTTAATCCTGTAATCATTCCTTATAGAAAATTTATTAAGGACGAAGAGAATATTAATGAAATAATAAAAGAAAGAGACACGTGTACAAGTACCTCTTTTCAATATTTGAGCTAGGTCTATGACCCTAATGAAAATGGTCCATGCAAATATATGTAATGGATTGCATTATAGAGCTATTCTTTAATATAAAAAGACACACAAAATCGGCAAGAAGTAGTAAAAGTCTTATAACAATTGGGACCTACCCTAAATAACTTTGTTCCCTTGAAAGTTCCTTGATCATCACACTTTAGAAGTGGCTTACCACCTACATACTCATATAGGACTACTATTTTGTAATGTCCTATTGGCCATTATCATATATATATTATGATAAATGTGGAATTGTATAGTTTAATTTTATTTTTAAATGAGATCCTTTTTTACATGGGAGATGAATAATGGATATCAAATTGTTAATTGTATTAGGTCATACTATGCTCGAATCGAAAACCTTATTTAGGAAAGTGGTATATGTTCAAATTAATAAGATAAGATTTGATGTTGAAAGAGAAAGTTAATATCACTAACTTTTGTTTTTACAGATTTCAGAATAGATTGAGGAAATGAGAACTAGGAGAAAATTGAACTCATAACCTTTTCTAAGAAAAGTGGTATTTGCTCTAATTGAAACATCACTTCATTCCTTACTTCTAACTTGTATTAATGGTAATAAGATCATATAATGTCCAATTGAGAACTATACTAGCTTAGCCATGTGGGCTAACACGGATGAAATCAAAATACTTGTATATAATGGCTTACTATATTCATCTAATAGTGCGTGGGTCGGACACTCATTATGGACGAATGTAGAACTAACTCTGCTCATCATATATTATACAATTTTGAAAACGATGCTATAGTAGAGTTCAAACTTCATGTTTCGATCTCTAATATCACCAAGATCAAATGTATGAAGTCTTGTGACAAACAAATTACACTATCAAATGAAATCGATGTTTGTAGGAAATAATAATGCAATAAAACGACACAAAAATTTAACGAGGTTCACCCAATTTAGGCTACGTCCTCCAGTGTGTCGTATCTCTTATATTATCACAAAGGAGTTTTAAAAACTCTCAAATATGGAGAATTACAATTAGAGAAGAGATATGTTAGTGTTTGGCTTGGAGTTATTTTTGTCGATGATGTTTCAATGGCATATCAGACCCCTATTTATAGAAGTTTGTACATTAATGAGAATTACATACTTAATACAATAGATTAACTCCACGATAAATAGCTCCAAAGAACGCTAAGAGTCTAAATCGAATCTAATGCTCGATCAAGGCAATGCTTCATTACTTGGATGCCTCGTACAAGAATCTTCACCCTTTAGTCTTCTCATTAACTATCATTCATCATGCCATAATTCATCTTCATTATACACATGTTTAAGTCTCTTGTTAAATGCCTCATAACTTTATGCACTCAACACCCACTTAAACTCCACATTCAACATACACATTAAGACTCACACTTAATTGCCCATCATAAATCCTTCATAAGATTCCATCTCTATGTTCATGACTAGTGTATAGTCATGAATGGTGCACTCAAGTCACTAATTACTTCAACAAATTTAATTTTTGATATATGCTTTATAATCAAATAATAATACATAGACCCGGACTTAGATTCTCCCCTAGAAGTTATTAAATTGTTTAACATCAAGCTTTTTCATTCTTTTTGTCTTTTGATTTTCTTATTGGTCAAACAAACTGATAAACAAATTATACGGAGTAACTTTTTTCATTAGCATTTGCCTTTTATTCACTTTCCCCTAACAAATAGTCAACAATCAACAACTATTTTTACCAAAACAAGTGGCTTAAGCAATTAGCTTAAAAAGCTGACTTATTAGCCAATATTTTTAGCTATTATATCAAACCAATAGCTTTAACCCTATAACCATTTGCCAAATAGACCATTTTTGTATATACGTCAAATATTGAAAGTTAAGCTTGAATTGGTATACTACCAAGCGCGGAAATGATTAAAATTGTTTAGGTTCATTATTAAAGAATGAAGTAGTTGATGCAATTAGGGTCGCCCTTAACTAAGGGTAAGAAGGGCTTGCGCCCAAGGCTCACGAAAAAACTATATAATTTTTTCCTTCATATGTATCGAATTAACTTGAGACCTTTTGTGATTAAATTGTGCATCTAACCACCAAACTAAAGTGTTATTATTGATAATTATTACTTTATAGGAAAAATAACCTAGAATAATCCAACCAATTCGTGATTTTCCTACAATAATCCCACCTATTGATTAACCATGAATAATCCCAACTTTTAGGTGTGCTTGCCTTGAGTAATCTTGGGTAACCCGATGACCTGTTATAGTAGGTAATTCATCAAAAAAGTAAACTAAAAATTAATTTAAAATTAGAGAAAAAATTTAAAATTTTACATAAAAAATTCTAAATAATAAAAAAAAATCATAAATATTTTTTTAACATTTTTTTCGACATTTTATTTTAATTTATCTTTTTTTTATAATAAAACTTGCTATAGCAAGTCATCCGGTCACCGAGTTTACTCTAGGAAAATACCCCTCAAAGTTGGGATTATTCATAATCAATAGGTGGGATTATTGTAGGAAAACCATGAATAGGTTGGATTATTCCAGGTAATTTTTCCTACTTTATATACTAATTATTGAATTATAAATGCATGATTAATAAACAAAAAGCGGATAATATTGACTCTATTACTGTCGTGTAAGATTTTTTTTATATTATAAATTTTATAATTATTAATATATATTTTATTATTAGGACCCACAATTTATTTTTCTCCCCAAGCCCCTAAAACCTCAGGGTGGGCCCTGAATGCAATAAGTGAACTATAACAATTATGCAAGTACAAATTTATGAGAGGTTTAATTTCTTATGGCATGTCTCGTTTAGGTATGCTAGTGTCTCATTATATGTTTAAAGAATAATAAACCCACACATATAAAGATATTACATTGATAGAGCAACTAAAAGAATAGAAAAGAAAATGTTAAGATCAGAGAGTGTTCCTGGAGGCTAATGTGTTTTCTATCTAAGAGTTAGAATACCTAACTAATTAAATCTTAACATGATCCCATTATATATAGGGGAACAAATAAAACAAAAGCCCTGAAACATTATCAAAATGTCATAAAAGAAGGAATATGTGGCTCGCTCGAGCAACCATAGCTTCAACACAAATGTTAAATTTTAGCTTATATACGGGTTTGACTGAACGTGATGGCCCGATCAAAAGAAGGGTCACCAAGGCTAATTTTCAAAACCTTCTATGCACATTCTACAAAAACCATACCAATTTCCCAAGCTTGTACCAAAATGAAAATTTTCATTCCCCATAAAATTTCGCTAAACTAATTAAGTTAAATCATGGGTGAAACAAGTCACTTGTCATAATAATTCAACCTTAGCTTAAGATGAGTTCACCCAAGTTAAACCTAAAATACAACTACATACTCTACCTTCATCAAATCAACATTCAACTACAACACCCTAACATATACAAGCTTCTTGCTTAGGTCATATTAATTGTTCATTTCCAATGAAGTTTGTTAATCTTTTCAGAGAGCTAAATTTCTAAGGACAGTAGCTCACATATGAGTGTTAAACTAGCAACTATTACCCTACTTTAGTTGTGAACCTCATTTGGATTTTTTTATGTGAGTAACATTTTTCTTCACCTTATTTGGATTGTATCACATTATTGATCTTTTTGTTTCATCTTTAATAATGTCCCTTAATTCATTGGGTCTAAAGATTTACGATTTCTTACTTTTTGATTATAACGAAATATATTAAACTTATTACATTATATGTATTTCTTCTTTATATGTAGTTGCATAACCTTTTTATTAATGTTATCACTAAAAAGAATAAATTACATAAATACGATCTCCCAAATCTCAAAACCACCCCTTAATAGCATATGGGTAATGTAGTATAATATATTCCATTTCTACATACAATCATATTATTGCTCATTTTTATTTCATCTTTACATATGTCCCGTAATTCATTGGGGCCAAACATTTATAATTTCTTAGTTTTGGATTATAATGAATTATATTAAAATGACCTATTAAATTATTTTTACCTTTTTATGCATATGAAGTTTCACGATCAATTTATTAGTTAAAAAGAATAAAGTTACATAAATACGATCTTCCAATTACCGAAACCATCCCTAATAGCATATGGGTAATGTACTATAAAATATTCCATTTCTATATACAACTATAGATATAGGGGGTGTTTGGCAATTGACTTTTGACTTAACTTTTTGGTTGACTTTTGGCTTTTGGCTTTTGACTTTTGACTTGTTGGTTGGTCAAACAGCCAAAAAATGTGTTTGGTAAATGACTTTTAAAGCAGCTGAAAAGCTGACTTTTAAGCCAAAATGAAAAAGATGCTCTAGCTAGTTTTTTGGGTTGGCTTTTGGCTTGCTGGCCCACTTTTTCTCTAATAAACAACCAACAGTCAATATTCAAATTTACCAAACATCTACACAAACAGCTAGTTTTTTAAGCTAGCTTAAAAGTCAACAAAAACAACCAACATTTCCAGCTGGTCAAACAAGCCAACTAAAAAGGCCAACCGCCAACGGCCAATTGCCTAACACCCCATATAAAATATTCATGTCTATGAAGGAATAATTGACTGAAATTTTGTACCATTTTCATCAGAAAAAATTGTAGTATATATTAATCTAATTACCCTACACTCAAATAATTTTTGGCATTGCTAACTTAAATTCTGTCTCATAATTATGAACCAATAGTAAAAAAAAGGCATCAATTCACTGTTTATTTTTTGTTTTATTTGGCTAAAACTTAAAAGTAGTGGTTATTAAATGAACATAATTTTTTGGCTTCATATAAACTTATAAGCTGGCTTTGGCTTATTTTAACTTCCCATATATCTTATCATATCATATATTTGTAAGTTGATTTGTCTATTTATGATAAAGGAAAATGCAGCTCTACTTCTTATTTTACTATAAGACAAAATTATTGTGTTTATAATTGCTCGTTTTTATCAATTGGGTAGTGTGATGATGGCTGTCCTATTCCCATCATCTCGTACTTTATAATTCAACTTACTACTTACTAGTATCTTGTTAGGTGGTAATTAGGGAAGACAAAAGGGACTTTCTTTTACTCATCCGCTCTGAAAAATCTCACTTTTTGATTATTTTCTAATAATTCAACTTTTATGATAAATTTGCCTACAACATACCTTATTACTAATAATGGGTAATAATAGGGTATGTTGTTAGCAAACTAACATAAAGGTTAGATTATTCACAGCGAACTAATGGCAAACGTTGAATTATTAGAAAATAATCAAAAGGTTGGATTATTCACAGCGGATAAACAAAAGATTGGATTATTAATATCAATTTTTCCTTAATTAAATAGATCGATCATATCTAAATTTTTTAAAAATGGGCTGGATTAAGGTCAACGTACATTTTAAACTTGAAACAAACATCTATAACTTATTTAATTAAAAGAGATATTTTCAAGTCAACTTAATAAGTATAACATGAACTTATTCTTGTAATATTTTTCTATTTTTCATGTTAAATATATAAATGCAAATATGAAAGCAAAAAGCTTTAAACGGATTAAGTTGGTCGAAATCAGGTGGACCGTGGACTTGATTTGATGTATAGGCTGTAGCAGATCAGGTCAGGGTTGTGATTTTTGTTCAATAAATATGTTAGGTTTGGGTCAATGGTTTTTGACCAGTTTATATATAACCTAAACCGGCCGAATCCAACCTAATCTAATCTGTTTGACAAACTTAGGGGTATATTAATTTCATTTGTATTTAATGTTCTCATTTGCTTTAAATACGTACCATTTTCAAATCATGTTCTCTATGCTCAATATTTATCAAAGCGTATCACAATAAGATATAAATAACGACTATATATAATAAAATTCTAAATGTGGAGATAAATCTAGAGATCTCACGTTAATATATTTTAAGTTGTAGATACCTATTAAAAAAATGTATAAATTTATCTCTACAGATGCCGCCGAATATTTTTTGTGGTAACATAAATTGAATATTTTTTTTGTACGTACAATTTTCTAATCATGTGTTCAAAGCTCAATATTTATCAAAAGCATATCATAATAAAAGATAAATAAGTATATTATATAATGTTAAGACAAATCTAATAAAATGTTATAAAAAATATTACAATTTGTAGATATTCATCAAAATTGTACAAAGTTTATATCTACTGAAATTGAATAATTAGACCAAACTCAAAGTTTGAGCGTTATTAAATAATATGTATTATTATAAGAGATTCTTCTACTAGAATTTTCGAGACCTAGCTAGCTAGACTCCACTTTGTGTTGTTAGATACTATATGCGGGTTCAACGTACAGCTGTTTATGGGCGGCTATACCCCTCATGCTCGATCCACCCGACTCGAAAAACGGGCGGATATGAACAATGTTTTTAAAAATATTTAAAGTTTGGACGGGTAATACCCGCCCGCCAAAATAAATGAGCGGGTAGCGACGTCAAAAAAATACCCGCGGGTATACCCATCCGCCTGCTAAGTTTAATATAGTATTAATTATTTCTATTGCTATGAAACTAGTAATCTAGTGTCTAGTAGTACTAGTCTACTACATACCCAACTTTAAGTACTACCCGGTTCGCTACCCACCCAAGCCCGCCCATGAAAACTTCTAGTTCAACGACACTCATGCTCTCTTGTTGTAGGAATTTCCTGTCTCGAGTCGAGAGACTTTTTGACTGCATTCTCCTTTATCGGTTATGAGTTGTCGTCTTCCATCGTTTCTCCCTAGAGCCTAAACATTGTTTTTATAAGCGAGATACACCGACTAGGATGATTGATGATGTAATTTAGGACAATTAAAAACAAACCAAAAAAGGTGAATGTACTATTGGTCGAACTTTGTTTGAGTAGGAATTTCTACTATTCAAGAATTTTTATTTATGAGAATTTTAACAATTTTACTTCAATTGGGAATTGGTTTACCTCAGTCATTGTAATTAAAGACAATTTTGCATTTGTATATTTTTAAAAAATGAGGTAAAATCATAGCAAAAGAATTATCAATAATTTATTTTCAAATATATGAACATTTATCTCTATCTAATTGATATAAATAATATCAAAAATCAAATACATACATCAATGCATGAAAATTTTTGTAGTTTTTGTTTAGTTTAAATTTAAATATATGGTTGTGTATTTGTATATATTGATATTGATATTTCAAGTAATCAATGAAGATTTCTTTCATATGTATTGAATTACACAATTCGGAAGAAACTTGTATTATACACAAAAAATCATTTTGTGGCTGCATTTCACATTCAAATGTTGCCTCTAAATTTTGAAAATAAATCTAATTTTAAAAGAATATAATTAATGTTTACAACTTGATCACATTCACATATTGTACATGCATGATGCATGTATTTCTATTTAACTCACCTTTTTGATTTGAAAGGACTGATTTAGAAGTCTCAATCGTTAACTTAATTTTTAATTAAATTGTTTCATTGATACTCTCTCTTATTCACTCTAAGGGTGTGTTTGGATTGAAGGATATGGAGGGAAAGGAAGGGGAGGGATTTGGAGGGAGGAGGTATTCCTTGTTTGGATAACAAGTTTGGAGGGAAGGGATTTGGAGGGGACGGATTTGGAAGGAAAATTTGGACAAATTTTGTTAAGAAGACAATCTCTCCAAAAGAGGAAAGATTTGGAAGGAAAACATTTTCCTTCCTTTCCCTTCCCTTCCCTTCTAAACAAACAAAATACACTTTCCCTCCTTATCCCTTCCTTTCCTTTCCTTCCCCTTCCCTTCCTTTCTTTTCTCTCTTAATTTGCTATCCAAACATAGTGTAAGTGTCTCGTTTCTTTATTGGTCGAGTCATTTTAAATGTCTCAATTATATTTTGAATGTTAACTTTACCAATTTACCCTTACTAAACTTAACTTTTTCACGCCTATTAACCTCACTTTACCCTTATTAAAATTTAAAAACACTACATTTTATCTTTCATATGTGGTTTCATCCGACCACTCAAAATATAATAAAAAGTCGAACACAAATTCTTGTGAGTGAGAGACCATTTCTTATTAGATTGGCCCATAAAAAAAATATATGAAGTAAGAGAAACGATCTCTTAGGAGACTAGCTGAAAGTCAAATGAAACATATTAGGTGAATAGGAGGAAATATGTTTCAATCATATCATATACAATACTATAAAAGGAGTGCAAAATTCCACATGGCATTTTTATAGAGTATTCCATTAATAATGATTTTAATTATCAAAGGTAATCATATCATCATATCATCATATCATACAATACTATAAAAGGATTGGAAAATTCCACATGGCATTTTTATAGAGTATTCCATTAATAATGATTTTAAGTATTAAAGGTAAGCTTTCAAAAAGATATTTCTTAGATCAAATCATACAATCATACATCATATTATATCATATGATACAATCATCATACAATATTATAAAAGGATTGGAAAATTCCACATGGCATTTTTATAGAGTATTCCATTAATAATGATTTTAAGTATTAAAGGTAAGCTTTCAAAAAGATATTTGTTAGATCAAATCATACAATCATACGTCATATTATATCATATGATACAATCATATCATATAATCATACGATATTATAAATGAACTTGAAAATTCTACATGGCAATTTCATTGAGTTTTGCATTAATTATGATTTTAAGTATTAAAAATAAGTTTTTAGAAAGATTTTTATTATATCAAATCAAAACAATCATACAATACTATAGAAGAATCATATCATATAATACTTTAAAAGGATTGGAAAATTCCACATGGCATTTTTATAGAGTATTCCATTAATAATGATTTTAAGTATTAAAGGTAAGCTTTCAAAAAGATATTTCTTAGATCAAATCATACAATCATACGTCATATTATATCATATGATACAATTATATCATATAATCATACGATATTATAAATGAACTTGAAAATTCCACATGGCAATTTCATTGAGTTTTGCATTAATTATGATTTTAAGTATTAAAAATAAGTTTTTAGAAAGATTTTTATTATATCAAATCAAAACAATCATACAATACTATAGAAGAATAGGAAAATTACAAATGATGATTTTATAGAGCTTTACCAAATGAAATCATTTTTACAGTTTAGTTAAAATGTGATTTTGAAACATTCTAATCACGTTCACTATAATATGCAACTGCATCAAATTTTTATTTATAGGTATTTTTGTACTAAAAAAATTTCGTGCAATGCACGAGTTTATATACTAGTTTAATATATTTCTCATGAATCTCATCCCAAATGAAATATTTAGTGCTACATACGAAAGAACTTATGTTAGATCTACGCTTGCAGGGTCGTTCCTGACCATAGGCAAAGTAGGCATTTGCCTAGGGCCCAGAGTCAAAAAGGGCCCTAAAATTAGAAAAGGCTAGTTAATAAAAGTACACATTTAAAAACTTGCAATTTACGAGTAGTTCTTTTATCATTTAAGAATTATATGATACGTCTACAATTTTAATGCTAATGACATTATATAGGGTCCATCTTTGTTATTGTTCCAAAACTCCATTAAAGTTTAGAATCGACCCTCCATCAGAGGGCCTTCTTCTTACATTTTGCCTAAGGCCCATACATTGCCAGGAACGGCACTGCACGCTTGTAGGAAAAAGTACTTTCATATATAAGAGTGGTAAATGGTAATGTTGCTCAAGTGAAATGAAGTATTTAGTGAAAATTATAAATGATTGTACTATACAAGGATATCTAGAATATAATTTTCTGGTAAATGTGTAATTTGCAATATAACATAAATTATTTTCCCTGAAAACAATAAAACAAAAAATAGCTCCTACTCGAATCTTTTTCAATAGCTAGAAGACAGAATATATTAATACAATCTACCCATCTACAGTTACAACGACACAACATTATAATTATATAGTGAAATTTACTATATATTATTGGTTATAGACACCATCCATCATTCAAGCTATTTTTATTATCACGGTTAAATATATATAAATATTATTGTTAAAATCGTGATTCTAATATATGATTTTACGACTTTACGATTCAAAAACAAGCGAGCGATTTGAATCGCAGTTAGAATCTTAAAGTTGTAGAATCTTACAATTCTAGTTGGAATAAAATTTTTAGAGGTAGAATCATAACACGATTCTACGATACTACGATTTAACGATCCGATTCTACTAATTTAGTATGAATTATTTTTAATTTTTCTTATGTACCATGTTTTACTAATTTCTTTCACATATACACATAAATTTCAAATTTTCCATCATGGAAACTTTTAAAAAAACAAATTTCTTAATCGGTAGGAAGATTTAAACTAATTATAAAAAAAGTTTTCGATATATTTTTAAAGATAAAGTTAAAGATACTTTAATTCATAAATTTAAACTTTTGAATTGGATAATTATGATAAGAAACTAGATATTTTTAATATATTTAAGTTTATTTGTAGAATTGTACGATTCTACGATTCGATTCTACCGATTTGATTCTACCTCTCTAAACGATTCTAAGTTGAATCGTGATTTAAACAACTTTGTGTATAAATAAAAATATATATAGCTAAGTGAGATCTTGTTTGAATCGTCTAATCATATACTTTTATAATATTAAGTTTTTATAATTTTTAGATGTGTATAATTCAACATGTAAATGAATAAGATAACATATTAAATTACGTAAAAAGTCAAATATAACAAGTATAATGAAAAAAAAAGGTATTTAATCTTGTTAAATATTCGAATAAAAATGTTTCCTCAAGTGATATACATTTACCGATCAATTTATATTCTTTTTGATAAATATCAAAAATTATAATACAACTTATATCGTTAGCTTAGCTTTCTGTATTTCTGTGTATTCCTATTACATGGATAATCATACATAATATTAATTTTGTTGTATAATAGAAAAAATAGATTGAAAAAGAGAGTGTCATTTGTCATTTTTTTATTGGTTATTATTATAATCATTTATACACTTGTCATATTTACAATAATAAACAGCATACTTTAATAGCAGAAATTTTACTTTAATGGCAGGAATTTTAAATCAGTCAATAAATCATCCATTTTGGTTTTACTTTAAAGGCAATAATTTTAAATCAATCAACAATTATTCTTTTACAAAAATAAAAATTTGCTTACACTTTAAAGGCAAAAATTTTAAATTAGTCAATAAATAATCCAATTTGGTTTCACTTTAATGGAAGAAATTTTAATGGCAGAATTTTTAAATCAGTTAAAAATTATTCCTTTACAAAAATAAAAATTTGTTACATTTTAATAGCATGAATTTTAAGTCAGTCAATAAATTATCCAATTGGAAAGTGTGAAGCAATTAATTTTTATATAAAATAATTATTGCTTTACAAACATAAAAATCTTAACGTATTTAAAATATGTGCATTAGACGGGTGTTTATCCTAGTAGTCCTATTATATATAAAAAGAAACCTAAAGATCTAAACCTAGAAAAACCACGCTAACCAATTATTTAAATAACTAGTCTAATATGGAAATTATTCTCCAATTAAGAATATTGAGAATATTATTGAAATATCATGCTAATATTATGTACAATTACAATATACACTAATATACTCAAATATACATCCCCATAGTAGTTGTTACATGTCATTTTACTAACGAAAACAAGTACAACTATCTTTTCATTTTACAATATATACCATTGTTAATCATCTAATTCATAATCTATACTTCTTTTTATATTATTAAGGCGGTTAACTTTAATTAATTACATGTGTTAGAGTATATTAGATATTCTGGGGCTTTAACCATTGGCTTAAGCTTTTGGTTCAGTTGGTTCCTTGACATAGTATCAGAAGCCAACGTGATAGGAGGTTACGAGTTCGAATCTCAACCACCCCTCATTTAAGTGGAATATTTAGCACTAGGTATGAGGAGAGTCTGTGTTGCATCCACACTTCTAGCCTAAAAGGGTTCTCGTGTGAGGGGGCGTGTTAGAATATATAACATATTCTGGGGCTTCAACCATTAACTTAAGCTTTTTCTTATTGCCAACATATCATATTACTAATAATAGGTATTATTGCCAACAAACTAAGATACATGTTGGATTATTCACAGTGAACTAAGGGTAAATATTGAATTATTAAATTATAATTTAAAAGTGAGATTATTCACAACGAACAAACCAAAATTTAAATTATTAAAATTAATTTTTCTTAATTTTAGTTAATGTATAATTTAATTATATAGTCCAAATAAAAACTGACTCACAATATAGCCATCTTAAATAAGAGTTTTGTGTACATTCTAATGGACCTTTTCGTTCACTTTTCACGAGTTTGGAAAATGAAACTGACGTTGCAATTCGCAAATACTCCCTCCTATTCATTCTAAGTGTCTTATTTTCTTATTTGGTCAAGTCATTCTAAATGTCTCAAATTTATTTTGGGTATGTTAACTTTACCGATTTACCCTTATTAAACCTACCCTTTTCACACATTTACACCAACTAACTCCATTTTACCTACACTTTTTTCTTACACATGTGATTCCATTTGACCACCTAAAAACGGTGAAAAGTCGAATGGGACACATTAGGAGGGGGTAGTATCTTGTTAAAACTATGTATAGATGTATAACATTATGTGCCAATGCCACTATTGGATTAAGGATGATTTTGAAAGATTAAAGTTTGGTCCATGACTTGTAAATGGGCCGAAATGAATGTGGAGATGGGGCAATGACCATTATTGGATAAAGACGTAGTCTTGTCAAAGATTATGTCTTGGTGTGACAACCTTAAAATCAGGAGTTTATATACTCATTATGTAATACTCATAATACCTCTGAATTTCCGAAGGAAATTCGGGTGTTACACATTTTTTATATTAGTTCTCACACTCTATATTAGTTCAGTTATACATGTCTCACAAAGCAACCGTCTCAAATAACAATTTGTGTTGGATAAAGGATGTATAAGAATGTATTCAGTTGCCACAAATTCTACTATGAGACGATCTCATTGTGAGATACACTTCATACACGAATTAAATAGTCAAACTAATATAAATTATTAGTATATGGGCTTCTTGTTTTGAGCTCCTCTCACTAAAATACAGTCTCTTATAAGAGTTTCCTCTTCAATTGCTGCTCACAATTCGAACTAATCTATGTTTTCCGATATATATGTTTAATTGATGTATGTTTTGGCGCGGAGAGCGAAGCTAAATGTTTGAGCCTCCATAATCTTTTCTTACCATATAATTTTATAGTTCAATATCATTAATTATATTAGCTCACAAATATCCTCTATTGTTATAATACCTTTACCGTGTATTGAGCTTTTAGGTCTTAAATCCTTTAAACATATAATGAATCTATTTGTCTATAATGACTGATGTAGCCTTATTAATAATAAATCATCTTAAATTATGGTATTAATGTTTGCATTAGTTTTTCATGTTGAAGTCACCTTTTAGTCGCGCTCTCTTATGAGTATGAGTTGTCGTCATTCTTCCCTCTCCAGAGTCTGTCCAAAATTTTTTATGAGCGGAATATATTGGTAGGATGATGAAGTCACCTTAATACTCGCAAATGTATGACTTTTCATTCTAGGTATCAATTAACTTAGCCAACGTCAATTCTAAGTGCTCTCTAGCTAATACTCATACCTAACTTGCTATCGTCATTGAAAATTATATGGTTATTTAATTTAATACAACTAAGGTGTTACTTTTATTAATTAAAATAGAAAATTTCTACATTTTATGCTTAGTGAAAATTATGTTGTGGCTAAAGTTTTTGTTTATACTTGTTTGGGTTTTAATAGTTGCTACATTTATGTGATGCCCCTACTGCTGCTCCTGCTCTTACTGCTTCTCCTACTGCTGCTGCTCCTACTACTGCTACTGCTGCTACTATTACTGCATAATAATAATAATAATAATAATAATAATAATAATAATAATAATAATAGTGTCTATTAAAAGACTAAAATGCAACTTGCAAATAGAGATGAACAACGATTTAAGACGCTATTCAAATTTTGTTGGACCTTACCTTATTTTATGTTGAACACTTGGTGTCTAATAATCCTAATTTTATAATCACTAAAGTACTACTAAAGTAGTGGGACAATGTGTATAAACATATTGGGTCCAAAAGTAATTCAAGGGATAGGACAAACGGAAATTAGGAAAACCAAGTCAGCACAAAAGCCGACTCGACTTTCCTAATTTTGTTGGTCTTTTTCGGTTTTCTTTGAGTGATTGCATTGGATCCCTACACTTATTCTATAATAATTCTGAGATTATGAAGGAATATGATGGAGTGTAATGCTCATGAATGCCATAGATTAATGGTATTGATTGAGTGATCATCGATTTGATCATTAAGAGTGATTAATTGGGTCTCATGACCCTTAGGTTATACTCTTGTAGTATAAATAGAGCTTGATGATGAATGGAAAGATATACCATTTTTTCTGAATTCTTCCTCTCTTATTTTCATTTGCTTGTGTTTTTTTCAAGAGTAATTAACTCTTGTTTAAAGCTTCCATAACTTATAGTTTTTCTAAACACTTTGTTATTAAGTGACTCATCCTAAGTACGAAGGGTGGGTTGTGTTGTTTGTATCTCTTTATGAATTTTCAAACGTCAAACTCAAGTACCTTTGTGGGGTAAATATCACAAAAGGAAGTGATCACACGCCTAAAACAAGTATTAACCTTCCAAGTAACGGTTGTCGTTACAAAACAATTTTCAAGTTAATTTAGTGTTGTTATTTGTAAGTTTATTTTTGTCATTAACAAAGGGATAAATACAAATTCTCATTTATAATTTGTATTTGCATTATTAAGTTTTAATATTCTAAAGTTAGAAAATTTGAAATAAATAAGATTATTAATTAAAAAAAAACATTATATAAGATCGAAATCAAAGTTATTCCAAATATAAGCGTGCATGGCTTTTCAAGTGAAATCGCTTCCATTAACAGCGATTTTGGGCCAATTATGGTTTAAGTGAAATCGCTGAGCCCAGCAGCGATTTACAGATGGCGTGTTACAGATGGCGTGTGGACTGCTGTGCTGGCCCAACATCTGGCTTAAATGAAAATCGCTCATGCCAGCAACGATTTCCAATCAGAGTCTTCATCCTTATTTCTCCAATTCCCCCATTTCAATTAAACCCTAATTTTTGAATCCCCTTCTTCCTCTCCCTCTAATAGTCTTGTATTCCTTCTCCATTGTAGTGATTCTTGGTTTAATTATACTCTTTTTTAGTCTTCCTTCTCTATTGTTACTCAATTTCGTGGTAAAAGGTATGTAAATTATTCAATTTTGTTCTTCTTCTTCCTAATTATTCAATTTTGGGGTTTTATATCTTTTTTAATAATTTGGGTTTTTTATTATGCAGAACCAATAATTCCTTATTCTTTACTTCATTATCTGGCTTATTTGAGGTATGTTTATTGGATTTTATATCATCACTAGTAACATTATTATTATTTGTTCATGATATTTTATCAACATTATTATTGTTATTATTATTGTTGTTTTTTTTGGAGAATGAATTTTCATTAAACCAAAAACAAAACCATACAAACACCAAACAGGGATCCACCCTGACCCCCAACAGTGCATCAGTATGAGAAGGAGCCCACCTTCTAGGTTGGGTTGAACCAGCTCACTCTTCATGTGCAAGGGGGAGAGGGGGAAACCCCAAAGCAAGGGGAAAAAACAAAACTATACATGATCAAGAATATTCTTGATCCAGCTATACTGCGACAAAACTTTAGGTTGAAGGGAGATGAGCCTCCACTTCACCTCACATTGGACCCTATACATAATAGAATCTACAGAGCTAACACAAAATTTCCAAACAGCATCATTTTGTGTCTTCCACACATGATAAGAAAGACTGCATAAACTTGTGAACAGTATCTTCCTTCGGATCTTCTCAATTCTCCATCTCTTAGTAGCCATCACATGTAAAGAGGAGGTACGGAGTTGGAGACCAAGCCAAGATTGCAATTTAGAAATGCATTGCTTACTAAAGCAACAATCAAAAAACAGGTGCTCCACAGACTCAGGGCACAAACCACAGAGAGGGCAAATATTCTCAGTAAGGACTCCCATCTGAACGAGCCTATCCTTGGTTTTGAGCTTCTTGGATATAGCCAACCAAGCAATGAATCTAGCCTTAGGAACAGAGAGTCTATTCCAGACAAAAGCATCCCATCGCACAGCTGGTCCTGTACCTAAAACAAGTTTATAAACATCACCAATGCGATAGCTAGAATTATAAACCCAAGGGTGCAATTTGTCCTTTACTTTGCATATTTTCTTGAAGGACCAACTAGAGGTGATTGGAGGGTTGAACAGTCTCCAAGATGCCCCTTTTGAGTAGACCCCATGGACCCAGCGGACCCAAAGCGACTCTTGAAGAGAGCTAACATGCCATGCCAGTTTCCCCACTGCAACGATATTCCAAGTTTCCAAATGTCTGAGACCAAGCCCTCCTTCCTTTTTTGGTTTACAAAGTTGGTTCCAATTGATGTTGCCAGGGTTTGGGTTTCTATGATCAGCAAACCAAAGAAACGATCTGCAAATGGAGTTGACCTTGTTGATAACAGCTTTAGGAAGGATGAAAAGTTGGCATCAGTATGAAGATATACTCATAAGAATGGAGGAGACCAGCTGAGGACGACCTGCATAAGATAAGTTCTTAGAGTACCATAGTCTAATTCTGGCTGTCATTTTATCTACAAGTATATCACAGTCAGCAGCAGAGATTTTCTTAGCAGTGAGAGGGATCCCCAAGTATCTGAAAGGGAGGTTGCCAAGCGGTAAGCACACATCAGAAGCAAACATCTCTTTCACATGGTAATCCAGCAATGTACACAACAGATTTGTTCAGGTTAGCTTGAAGACCAGACGACTGAGAAAAGACATCAAGACTCTGGCACAAGAGTTTCATTGAGCACAAATCACCTTTACAAAAAAGCATCAAGTCATCCGCGAAACATAAATGGTTGAGCCTTAGCTTCCTACATCTGGGATGAAACTTGAATTAGGCATCCTCACCCAGTCGAATAAGGAGGCGCGAGAGATATTCCATCCCTATCACAAACAGTAGAGGAGAGAGAGGATCACCTTGGCGAAGCCCCTTCTTGGGGTGAAAAACGTCGGATGGACTACTATTCACTAGGAGTGAATACTGCGTGGAAGTAATGCAAGTCATAACAATGCTGACGAAATGGATGGGGAAGTTAAGAGCAAGTAGCATGTCCTGAAGAAAACCCCAGTCCATTGAGTCATAAGCTTTCCTCAAGTCCACCTTGATAAGGCAACTAGGCGAGCAGTTCTTTCTTGTGTAATGCCGAACCAGGTCCTGACAAAGAAGGATATTATGAAATATATTCCTCCCGGCTACAAAAGCCCCTTGGGTCTGACAGACAATATCATTCAACACCAGTTTCAATCTAGAGCAGAGGAGCTTCGAAATGCACTTGTAGAGGGTGTAGCAGCATGAGATGGGCCTGAAATCCCCAAGCGTGGATCGGCAAGGGATCTTGGGTATCAGCGTGATAGGAGTAACATTCCAAGATCTCAGGAGTTTACCACTTCTAAAGAAAGATTGAATAGCCGCAACCACATCGTCTCCAATCACAGGCCAAGTAGATTTATAGAACTTGCTGTTAAAGCCATCCAGACCGGGAGCCTTATTATCATCAATACTTCATATCGCTACCTTGATCTCCTTAGAAGTAAAGGAGAGGTTCAGCAAGTCTCTCTTCTCGGAAGATAGTACAGGGCCAGCGTGAATTACCTGCATGTTTACTCTCTTCCTATTTTCCATGGTCGAACAAAGAAGGTTAGAGTAAAAGGATAAAAAAGCATCCTGAATAAGTAAGGGGTTACTCACAGCCTTCCCATCTACATAAATAAGGTTGATTCTGTTTGTGATTCTTCGGTGCTCGATACTATTGAAGAAAAACGCAGTATTATCATTCCCATGGTGTAGCCAATCAATTTTGGCTTTTTGTTGGAGAAAGGACCTGTAATCATCTTTTGCCGATTTGAGGGCCTAAGCCTTCTCATATTCAATATCCACCAGGTGAGTATCAGAAGGGTTCTGATGTAGGGCCTCCTGAGCTCTAGCCAGGTCTTGTTCAGCATGGGCAAGTGAGGCTTGGATAGGGATATGTTGAAAGGCTTGCTTAAATTTGAGCATTAGCACCTTCAGCTTCTCCTGGATTTGGTAGCTGACATTGCCTGACATATGCATACTCCACGTATCTATAACAATCTCAATGAATGAATCCCGTTCTGCCCAAAAGTTAAAGAATTTAAACGGTTTCTTCCCACTAGTGAAAGGGTAGAAGTGCACTTAAACAGCCCAAACCAGCGTAAACAATATAATAATACTGTATACAAAGCATAGCGGAAGACTATAATAAAAGTCTGGGCTGAATCCGACCTGTGGCTCGATAGCCACAGCCAACCAATATCAAAGTATTTAAAACTTTTTACATTAAACAAGTGAATACTATTTTCAAAACATCATAAAATATTACAATTTAATTTTCAAATATCTAATTTACATTATGATTTTCAAAAAGAAGTCCTCGTCGCGCACTTAACATATAATACAAGTAAGCATCGTCTCCACAACAAAGCTAACCTGAAAATGGATCTACCCCCATAAGGGATAGACCCCATCAAAGACTGTCAACAATTGAATTGTTGAGTAATCCAACAAACTAGTATATTTATATACAAGTCATTAACAAACATCTCCAAATTAATCTTGTGCTTATTTGGTATTTCCTTATGAAACATTAATTTATTAAAACTCAAACTCTTTTAAAACATCGTTTGGTATCGACGTAAATACGACTAAGAACCTTTGGTTCATAGTGAATCAAAACACGGCTATAACTTTATAAGTTAATAGCGAAAATAATCAAAATACGGCTATTACTTTATAAGTTAATAGCGAAAATAATCAAAATACGGCTATTACTTTATAAGTAAGTAGCGAAATCAAAATACGGCTATTACTTTATAAGTAAATAGCGAAATCAGAATACGGTAAATGAAACATATGAACTCATTTGCAAAACAAATAAAACTTTATATACCAAATGTATTTATTCAAAACTCATATTAAAACAATAATATAACAGCACTTTAAAACGTGGGAATATATGGACCGTCAGGAAGTAGACTTGCTCTAAATCCTGAGAATACGGGTGATCGTCATCACCGAAATACGGTGCTTGCAAGAACGAAACGGGATCGGGGGCTCGAGACCGATCCGAAAAGCGTTACCTATTATCAAGCTATAGGATTTCACAATAATCCGGATATAAATATCCGTTTACAATTCCCAAAAACAGACATTTTTCAATATCGAACATTTCAATATAAAACAATTCAATAATTCATTTGATTTTCTTTAAAATCAACAATCATCATAAAAATACCAATCAATAAAGAAAGAATAATAATCCTAAATTAATCTCAAATACCCAATAAATAACCTTAAACATCCGATTTATTTTATAGTTCCTAATCCCACTTAATAAATTCCATTTTAATACCATATCAGGACACCTGTTAGTAATTCAGTCATAACTTTCTCATATGAACTCGTATAGAGACGATTCAAGTGGCTACGCGACCATGACTTAGAGCTCTACAAATCTCATGAAGACAGCAGAACCCCAAAACGACTCTAACTATCTCAAAAACAGCAACACAGGTTCGGACAGAACAAAACAGAAATCTCATTGTCGATTTTCATGACAGTCTACTAGTATTTTGGATATAACTCCCTCATACGAACTCATTTTGGGGCAATTCAAGTGTCCACGCGACTGCAACTCGGAGCTCTACAAATCTCATGCAGAAACCAGAACCTAAAAACAATCAGAACTGCCACTAAAATAGCCAAAACAGAACGTACAGACCATGGACTGAAATTTCAATATCCAAAATACTAAATTTTTATACTAGAAACCAAATAACCCAAGTAACCAATACTAATCAACACTAAAAACAACCCTATTACTAATTGAATCCACATACTCATCTTAATTCAAGTTGATGCTTAAAGTTGTATTAAAGCTTTAAATTAAACCATAAACACTAAGCTACTACCAAAATTCAACAATCATTGTTTATACTTAAGAACATAAAACTACTTTAAATCATTCAATTTATACTTAAATAAATAGTTTGTGGGTTACCTTTGAGCAAATTTTCTCAACACTTTGTAATCCATCCAAAAAGAGCTTCTACAAAAAGAATTATTACCAAAAGATGGTGGAGATGAGGTTCTACTTGATTTCTTCAAACCCAGAATTCTCTAATTTCTAAACAATCTCAATTAGCTTCCACTTGCTCAAGAAATCAGATTAATCAAGAAGATTAGATTGAATTTCTTCAAACCCTAACTATTGGGGATTTCCAATGTAAGCACATACTACCAAGATGATGAGGGTTTATGAGCTAAGTATGGAAAGATGAACTAAATTTTCAGAGCATTGAAAGGGATAAGATTCAGAATTTTGTTTTGATATATTAAGGAAGGAATGGCTAGTAGGAGTAGATTTTATGCAGGAACTCATTAGGTGAGTCTGAGTTTTGTTGAGTCATTAGTATAGATGGCAATTAAGGAGAGTTTATATTTCCTACTCATATTTATCAAGTATGAGGTGTATTACACACCCATATTTTTCATCGTATAATTTACTTTGATCCCAAAATGAATTTGACTGATATCCTTAAAATATTATGCTGAGTCCCAATAAAATAACATACTTAAAATTTAATACCGAAATTAACTTAATTAATTACTATTAATTAAGCCGCTAAAATATAGGCTGTCTCATGCACTATCATTGGAGAATGATCAAAATCTTCCTCCTGCAAGAATGAAGCTGCAGCAGTGGGATAAGAGGCTTCCCAGAGATCATTACACATAACCCTGTCAATCTTAGAGAGAACCCTTTGACAACCTGTTCGCTTGTTATTCCAAGTGAAGAACCTTCCATTACACTTCATATCATGGATGTGACAAGTGGACATACATGTTCTCAAAGGAAGAACTTCAGATGGTCTCACAGCTTGGCCAACTCTTTCATCATAGTTTGCGATACAGTTAAAATCCCCCAAAAGGATCCAACGATTAGCACATGACGCAGCCACCTCCTCAAGGTGTTTAAGAGATGGATACGTTCAGTCTTATCAGTAACTCCATAAATAAAAGTGCACGAAAAAGGGTCACCAAGAGAGGGAGTGACCAAAATGTGAATGAACTGACTACTGCTAGAATGTATAATAACCTTCCAGTCCTCATGTTTCCCGCCAATAAAGATTCTACCATTTTTGTGATGATGCAAGTTATTTGATGAACACCAACCAGGACATATTCTTTGGTAAAGCGGACCAAGGCCTTGGTGCTTCACCTTTGTTTCGATTAGGGCAAACAAGCTAATATTATTCTGGGATATGACTCTAGCCACCTCAAGTTGTTTCTTAGCCATGTTTAGCCCTCTCACATTCCAACATAGAACATTATTCATTGGTAGGATGGGATGTAGCTCCCAACGTTTTTATTTGGTGAGTGTCATGTTCAGCTAATACTTCAAAGCCATTAATAGTACTTAAGAGAGCCGCAACAGCAGTTTTACTACCCTCCCCTACCTCATATCTAGATCGAGACCTTCCACGCACCATAAGGAAGCCCTCTTCACAATCCGTGGGGTCATCAGATGTTATCCCTAGCATATGATCAGAGGTATGAGTAACCTTGCCAAGATCAGCAGCTCCACTAGTAGAAGTAGCAATAGATGGTGCAACTGGGGCCTCTATATTGGTGTTAGCAACAGCCTTTGTTGCCTTAGGGACCCATTGTCTTGTGATACCCACTTTGCATTGTTCCCCTCACATGACCTAGTTGTTTGCACTTGTCACATACTATAGGCTTCCAATCATAAGTAACTTGAAACCTCACCAACTCGTTATCCTCATTAGTGAAAGCTAAAGTCTCAAGAAATCCCCCATCTATCTTCATCTCAATCAAGACGCGAGCAAACAAGAGACGATCCTTATTTAGAGTTGCGTTGTCAATCTTCACTACTGTGCCCAGCATGCCTGCAATTTTCCTCAAACACCTCTCACCCCAATAGTGTTTCCCAAGGCCTGGAAAACGCACCCAAATAGGTATAGAGGTCACGGTCTCCTTTACAAACGTGGCATTCTTGGTCCAAGGCTTAACTATGAAAGGTTTTTTATCAAATAACATTCCAATAGAACCACACACAGCTAGCATACCCTCCATAGTTTTCATTCTCACCAGAAAAACACCCTTCCCAACAAGACCAATCTTATCAATGTCCTCAGTATTCCAAATACGTCGAACGAACCCCTCAATAACATGGAGAGGAGGATTCGCCCCCATAACATAACAAATAACAGCAGATTCCCAATAAACCAGTTCATCAGCTATATCCTCATAGTCAATTTTAATAGGAAGAGGCGTATTCATACCTGTATCACACAATGGAGCAGCAACCATGGTAGGAGATGTGTTCGCCAATGGAACAGTGGTTTGGAGGGGCTGCTTGTTGCTGCTTTGTGCGCCAAACAAATTCGCAGTCCAGGAGGAGTTTAAGCTCTGAGATTGAAGTTGAACAAGGGAAGAACGAGAGCTTAGTACCTCATGCTCACGAATAATCAGATCTGGGTTGTTGCTAACCCTAGGCCCCGTCACCTTCACCGACTGCACAAACGAAGAAGATGAGCAGGAATCCTTTGATGAAGGGACAGAAACTTGCCTCTGAGCCGGTTGTTTCCTCGGGCGTCCCCTCCCTCTTGCCATGGCAGGAGCACAGGAGCACAAAGACACCGGTGAACCGAGAGAGAAAACAGAGGAGAGAGAAACTAGAGGGAGAAGCAAGTTCAAAACTTTTATTATTATTATTATTATTATTATTATTATTATTATTATTATTATTATTATTATTATTATTATTATTATTATTATTATTATTATTATTACAATTGTTGGGATATATATGTTGAATACTTGGGATACATACTTGATGTTGAATGAATGAATGTTGATGTTGCTTATTTGGGATACATACTTGATGTTGAATGAATTTAGTAAATGATTGAATGTTAGATGTTGAATTGAATTATCATAATGAAAAGTAAACACATTGAACAAACAGGATGGAGAATCCTGGTCCAATAGATCCTTCCTTGTTAGTTTCACAACCCACCCATCGTTCACACTTCATATGGACCGGACAACTACAGTTTGACACATTGCTTCAAACTCGACACCACCCTTCCATAGTAATGAGATGGCCTGTAGACGATAGGGTGTTGCGATACGTGCGCGAAGCCGGTTTATATGGTATTCACCGAGTAGCTCAAATACCATTAGATCGAGGGATGATTACAGCTTTAGTTTGTCGACAAATCTGGAAACGACATGGAAGGGATCTTTTTAGAGCTCCTTGACCAAGACTGGGATGACATCGGGTCCTACAGTTGGGCCAGTGCCGCTCTTGCTTTCCTCTACTGACATTTGTGTCGAGTCGCCTCGATAAAGAAAGGGAAACCAGCTAGTGACATTGCGGGCCCATTAGTTATTCTACTGGTAGTACAACACCTTAGGTATATTTACATAATAATGACGTTATTGAATAGTTTTACTTATATTTCCTTATATTATGCAGTTGTATATATAGGAGCATATTACTTTTTGCACTCCTGCCGTCTCCACACGACGGCGTAGGGGAGAGGACGGGCAACCTATTCTCCTCCATGCTGAGCCGGAGGATCCCGCGGAGGACGAGCCATATGGATGATGGCTCGTGCCTCGATTGACGCACTTGAACACCTCACGAGGTGTACATGTCTTTCGCAATTTACTTGATCGCATGACTAGTGTACAGGTAATTTGATTGTTTTCCGTTTCGTAACAATTTAGTTTATTTATTTCGTAACAATTAATCCTTTTTTTATGTTGTAGTTGATATGGGACCCGTATCCCCCATATAGGGGTGATGAAGATGAATGGCGTGTTCGAACGCCTATGATCTTTTTTGGCGTGGTTGAGTACCACTACCCCGAACGCGTCATGGGTCAGTACGGTTTGCGCCAGACGAGGCCTGGTCCACCTAAAGACAATAGCCAGCTCCACGAGGTGGATCGTAGGGGGAAAGCCACGGTGAACTGGGTTGCGTATCACCGGAGATACATCGAGGGGTGGGATGGACATGAAGATTACGTAGTTCAAGGGATGAGATCGGTGAACCGATGGATTTCTACGATGACTATCTCACCTGGTATCGTGGAATCACCAGAAGGTTCATTAGCCGAGGATATGTACCAGACCGACCACTCCCACTGAACTACATGCCCTCTGGCGTGCCATTACATGTCCTCGTGAGTCATTTCGCTTTAAGTTTTATATAATTAATATAATATTTAATGTTAGCCTAATTTAATTGAAATTGTTTTTTGTAGACGCAACATGTGTTGAGCATTTGTGACTACATGCACTCAGAGCGACATGTATGTCATGAACAGTCGAACGAAGTGGTCTGGAGGCGTGATACTGTGATGGTAGGCCTTGGATGTGAGCATATGCTTCAACCATTACCGCAGGACGATGTTCCTTATTCTTCCACACAAGCAGATGCTCCGGGAACGTCAAATGATCATCAATCGCCATATACACTCAGTGTACGTACGACAGCTCCTGGAACGTCTCAGGGCGAGTGTTCTTATGTATCGCCAGTTCATCCCACTAACGTTAGGCTTTATCAACAATCGGATAGTGAGGGTACACCTCTAGTTTATCCTAATCTAGACACTATTTATGAGGGCGATACACCCACTGCTGATTCTTAGACTGTGTATAATATTGTATAGATTTGTACATATATGTGGAAATGTAATATACATTGTATAACATTACGGTGCGCGATAATTGTATATATATGTAATGTTATATAATTGGTTTATGTTGGGTGCTTGAATGAGAAGCATAATGAAAATTGATAGATTGATTTTATTTTAATGCAGGTACGTATAAAAGGTGTTGTAGAGAAAAAGCAAAAAAAAAATTAAAATAGACTCAGGGGAAATCGTTGATGGCTGCAGCGATTTTTCTGTCAGCTTAAATGGACAGAATCAGCCCACGTGGAAGTCGTTGGGCCCAACAGCGATTTTCCTTAAGCCCAGTTGGGCCTAAAATCGCTCTACCTAACATCGATTTCACCTGAAAGGGCATACACGCTTATATTTGGAATAACTTTGATTTTGATCGTATATTATGCTCTTTTTTTTATTAATAATCTTATCTATTTCAAATTTTTCTAAAGTTAGGGGCTTAACATTTTGGTCCTTAAGGATCCAGATTGGTCCGGGCCAAGAAAATTTATGAGCCCATTTCAAAGTATAAATTTTAAACATTAAAATTTGAAAAATAAATTTTAAGAATCAGAATTCGAATTAGAACCCAGCTCGTTTCCTAAAAGGTTTAAATT
This sequence comes from Amaranthus cruentus, assembly GCA_019425755.1. NCBI lineage: Eukaryota > Viridiplantae > Streptophyta > Magnoliopsida > Caryophyllales > Amaranthaceae > Amaranthus > Amaranthus cruentus. Next base: position 570,232 of record CM033453.1, read on the forward strand.
TCCAAACTCTTAAATGCTCATCTCTATTTGCAAACATTAGAGTGACAAATAGAAAGGAAACAGGAATTAACAATCCCATAAAATATTCAAAAAAAAGTTAAATACATATATTTATTTTATAGAATTAATTCAATCATATATATACCTGAGAAATGAAGAAAAGATAAGATCCAAGAAAGCAACTACAGACCAAATGTAATCAGATGTTGATTGGTTGCTTGTTAAGGGCGCACCAACGTTAATATAATATCTTCCCATTCCCTAATTGTTCATTTCTTTTATTGGTCAACTAATATTATCTTAAAATTTATAATACTTATATTAACCCTCTTTATATCGTTAACTAATCCTCATTTTCATTGGTTAACTAGCCTACTATTTGGTCGTTTTCATGATCTACTCATCTAACAAGATGTTCCTTCTGGAATTTTATCTATCTATATATATATATATATATATATATATATATATATATATACTAGTTTCTTAAAGAAGTTATGTTCAAAAGATTGAATATGTATTAAATTTCAGCACAAACATTACAGTAATATGATTTTCCTATCAAATAGTTTGGCTAAAAGAGTGATCATGTATCAAATTTTAACCCAAAGCGTGTGATTAGATTTATTTTTCGATTTTAAAAATTGTTTTCTTTAATAAATTAATATTTTTTTATTTTAATTTAATTATTATTAATAAATTTAGTTTAGTAATAATGATGGTTGATTTTATGATTAAAAATAGAGTTAAGGACATTTTAGTATAATTTCATTAAAAAAGATGTGGCGATAAAATGAAAAGGGTGGCAAACTTTAAGAATTGGATAGAAGGAAAAGGATATTTTGAGTATAGGATAAAGGTGATGATAAATTAGTGATAAAGGATAAGTTTTAACCACTCCCTCTCACCCTCTCATTCTCTCTCTTCTCTTCAAAAAAACCTAACCTCCATAGTTGGTTTGGGGCTATCATTAATCTTTTGGTTGTTGATAAGCCCCTAAACTTGTCCATTTTAAGCGTTTAAGATATGATTAGAATAAGTATTTGTCCTCTTCCTACAGGAGAGTTATTCTACCCATTTATTGGGTTGATTCTACCCATATATTGGATTTTGATCTCTCTCTTCGTGAGACTTTGGAGGTATGAAGTTTGGTTTGTAATTGATTTGTGGGTAGAGATTCATGCGATAATGCAGCAGATACCAAAATTGCAATTATCATCAATTACATCAAATTCAATTCTATCTCAAGACTACAATAGATTGAAAGACCCCCTCGTAGAAGGTTGTGTCAAACAGCGATGTAGAAGAGGATGTTTAGAATTGTCAGTTCTCATACATAACGATCGTAGTTTTGTTAATTTTGAATTATCATTGGTTAAAGTTGTTATGTACTTGCTAATTTGTATCTCTGATGTAGATGTCGTATGACTCTTTATTAATAAATCAGGTACTATTCAAAAAAGAATAAGTTTTTGTGGATAGCTACAAAAGAATGATTGGTATAAATGGTGTTGTTTTGATTACTGTTAGTTATAAAATAACTTTCTCATTTATAAAATAATAACTCACTTTGTAAGTCACTCCTACCACTGTCTTTACAAGTTAACCAAGTGTTATTTCGTGCAAGAGACTACATATTAAAGGATTTATATAAGGCTTTAAGAGTGTCTATTTAGAGTATATATTGATTAGTTTTCAAATGAAATATTTTGAGTCCGATGGTTTTCATATATTTCGTTATGCATCCAACTAATAATCAATTAATAATTTGTGTTAAACTCATAAATTAAGATGATATATGTTTGAGCTTTTAATTTGATTTTTTTATAACAAAATTCTAATGTTTTGAACCAAAATTTAGCTATAACAATCCAAAATAAAACTTCCTCATTCAAAATATAATATTTATGTTCACATCATTTGTGAATTGAGATTGGATATCGGATTAGTTTGACTCGATCAAAAGCCAATTGACAAGTTGATAAGATAACTGATCAATTCTTGTCATAATTTCTATATTTGTAGTGGGCGTCCCTATTAACAGTTGAATAATGTGATCAATTTTAAATTACTCATAATAAAAATGGAATGAAGATAGAAGTATATTGATATCACTACTTTTTGACCAAAACTTATACCTTGGGCTAGATACTTAAATCTTCTTTTATCTTAATTAAACATAATGAAAACTTTTGAAAATTTCTTTTATCTGAATTATTAATATGTTTTGATAACTTATTTATTTTGAAAAAGCAAAATACAGCAATATGAACCTTACTAATTATATCTACCATAAAAAAAAGATAAAATTGAAGAAAATAATTACACGATTTTATTTATTTATTTATGATAATTACATTCTCCAAGATATCCACTCAATTAAGGCAAAGTATCAACCACTCATTTCATCTCTAAATTAATTACAATGTCAGTTAGTTCAACTCACCACATAACTTCTACCATCCACCAAAGGTAAAAACGACAAAATCATCGTAAAATCACCAGCATTGATCGGTCTCCCAATTCCGGCGCGGAAACTGACAAAACGATGACGTCGGAGATGCCGACAAACCAGGAAATCGTCTTTCCTTCCTTCGAACAATCGGATACAATTGCCGATCATAATCAGCGCGTTTATCAGGATCAGAGAGAATAGAATAAGCAGCGTTGACTCTCATAAATTCGTCGGCGTCACCAGTGACGTCAGGATGACAAGATCGAGCTAGTTTCCTGTACGCGATCTTGATCTCTTCGTTTGTGGCTTCGATCGAGATTCCGAGGACTTCGTAGAGCGAAGATACGGAAGTTTCTGGTGATGCAGTGGCGGAGACGGCGTAGGTTCGTCGGAAATTTGCAACGATCGGCGATGAGGAGAGATAGACTGTACCGGCGAGAGGTTTCGGAGGTTTTGGTTTGAAAGAAGGGAGAGAAGGAGAATAGAGAGAAAATGAGAGCATCGGAGAAAAAGAGGTTTTAGGTGAGAAGTGGTGGAACGGATTTGGGGTGGTTTGGGCCTCGGGAATTTATATACCAGGTCCACTTAGGAGAAAAGTTTCGTGGTTGGAATTTGGCAATAGTAGATAATTACTCCCAATAAGTGCTCATTGAGAGACCGTTTTTTGTAAAGAGGACTCTCAAAAAATCCAGCCCAAATCTATATTTAAAGTTATAACAATAAATATTTAGAATTGAATTGGGCTTTTAAGAGCCGTCTTTACAAAAGACGGTCTCAAGTAAGAATTTGTGTACTCCCTATGAGTGGGTCCCTTTCACATTACAAACAAAACTTTTTTACATAAAGATCAAAAATAATTTTATTATTTAATTTATGCCAATTATACGAGTAATAAAATGTGTATATAAAAATAAATAAATAGTAAAAACATAAAGAAAAATTATAGCAAAATAAAAAAGACGACAGAACAGGAGAGTAATATATAGAACATATTTCTTAGATTTATTTTGAAAATTTTGATTTTAAAGGTTTGACTTTTACGTGACTATCTTTTAAAGGCCTGACATATAAATATCTTTTCTTTAAAAAAATTAAACACAAATTCTTACTTGAGACTGTCTATACAATAGACGTCTTAAGTTTTGGGGCTGGACCAATTTATAAATTAAAAAAAAACTAATTGGTGGTTTTATAAGTTAAAAGGGAGATATGGGCTGGGGTCTTGAGAGACATCTATACTATAGACGGTCTCTCAAGAGAGGAACTGAAAAGTTAAACTTACATGTTAAACTATATTACACCCTGGCAATTTGTCATATAATTTCACCGCGGCCTACTCGTGTGGACACGAGACACAAGTGGGCCCAGGCCCACAAGCCCACTAGTCAAGCGTTGACCTGCACATATACTTGGTGGGATTCATTGTTTCCAAAAACCATATGGTTGTAGGAGGATTAACCCACCTAATATATATGCAAGTCCATAACCTACTATTTTATCGTTGTGGAGTCTTGTTTCACATGTGAAGTATTTCCAACTAACGAAGCTGTCTTTTAAAAATGTTATTTGTCATGTTGTCATTTGTTTATAATTTATTAATAAACATTTAAAAAACAGACACATATAATTAGTCCATTTCTAAAATGCATTATTATAAAATTGTAAGTAATCTAACTAACACTGTGAATGTACATGGATCAGTCTAATAGAGATAGTCTTATCATAAGACATTGTCATAATCCATATAATGAAAACCTAAATTCTTGAATTTCTTATAATTATTACAAGTTATTTTAAGTCAAAGAAAATTTGATCATCATCATTATCCTACCCAGTATATCCCGCTCATAGAAGACTATGGGCAGGGTCTGGGGAGGGAAGGATGGCGACAACTCATACCCGTAAAGGAGAGCACTGCCAATAGAAGAGTCCCCCGGCTCGAAGAAGATGAAGATACGTACCTGCCACGAGAGGTGAAAAACAACACATAATAGATCCAATACGCATGTAATCAAATACAAAACTTGAAAACAAAAAAAATACCAACAAAACACACAAGGGACTAGAGCAAGCAAGAAAGCATGAACACCGCTAACGCCTCTAAGAAGGAAAGCCGAAGTCTAAAACTTGGATACGAAGCCTCCAACTACGCCTCAAAGAAAATTTGATAATGAAACTAATTTGATTATGAAATTAATATAGTTATTTTGAGATTGAGCTTAAGATTTTTCACTTATAAATAATTGAAAATATTTGTGAATGATAATCTATTAACTTTCTTTCAAAAACTTTTGAAATGTTTTATAGGCATGAATTCTAGCCAATAAAACAAAGGTAAAGGTAAATACCATTTTCAGTATTCCGCACAAAACAGGGTTTGGGTGGGGGGTTTCTCTTTTTCCTGAAAGATGCGGACAAATCATACTCGTTTCCCCCAATTAGGAGGGAGTAAAGAGAGGTGTGCGGAGTCAAAAACCTCCCAACTGATACATACGCCCAATAGGCTTCGAACCCAAACTTCTGCTCCACATGCACCCATCAACTAATACTTGCACCCAATAGAGTTCGAACCTCAAACTTTCTACTCTACATACAGATGCTCTATCAATTGAACCAGAAGCACTTTTTGGTAGACAATAAAACAAAGGTAAACCCCAAAACTAGGGGTGAAAGTTCGGTTTGCAGTTCGGTTTTTTAATAAAACCAAATCAAACCAAAATTATTTCGGCTTTTGATTTTTCCATCCAAACCAAACTAAAGTGGGCCTCAATCCAAATCGAACCAAACCAAATTAATTTGTTTAGACTTTTTCAAACCATATTTTTCATTAAAAACAAATTTAAATGATAAAGAGAGGGAAACTGAGAAAGGAGTGGGAGTGTCAAATACTAAAGTGTGGGACTGGGAGTGGGACGACGGTAGTACATGTATTATCAAATGTTAGGGTTTTTTATTTTTTAGGTTTAGAATCTATTGGGCCTGGGTTAAAACATTAATGTTAGTGGGCTATATGTAAATTTTTAAATATTTCGGTTTGCGGTCTAGAAATTCGGTTTTCGGTTTTTGAAAATTTCAAACCTAATCCAAACCTTAATATTTCGGTTTTTAAATTTTCAAATTTAATCCAAACAAAATTTAAAAATCACAAAACCATATTTGTTATTCGGTTTGGTCTGGTTCAATTTGTGGTTTTAATCCGAATAAGTTTCACCCATACCCAAAACCTAATTTGGGTTTCAACTCAAAACTCTTTAAAACTACTCCCACGCTTCTTTGGGGGGGACTAGAAAGATACTTTCGTGATCACATATCTATCAAGTTTATTCGATATCGTTATTGTCAAGGAATCAACTCAACCAAAAGATTAAGCTGATGGTTGAGGCTCCAAGATATGTTACATACTCTAACACGCTCTCTCATCTAAAAGTAAAATATTCAGCGCCAGGTATGAGGAGGGTCAGTGTCACATCCACACTTCTAGGCTCTAGCCCAAATGGCTCTAGTTTGAGGAGACGTGTTAGAGTATATAACATATCCTGGGGCCTTAATCATCAGTTTAATCTTTTGATTGAGTTGATTCATCGATAATTATATGGCCTTCTCATAACTATTAATTCACAAATTATATATTTACATAAAAAAAATCACAGGATATTGACTTAAAATTCTCAAATTCTTACGCTCCCTACGAATCATAAAAGAAGGATTTAATTAACTAAATGTAGCCTTACTCGAGCAAGATATATCATTGTATTACCTAACTGCTAACTCGAGCAAGATCATTACATTACCATCATAAGACTTCCCAATTACCATTTTCTCTAAAATTTATAAATTTTTTGGTAATGAATTATATATATATATATATATATATATATATATATATATATATATATATATATATATATATATATATATATATATATATATATATATATATTATATATATATATATATATATATATATATATATATATATATATATATAATATGTTAAAAGTATTAATGTTAAGATTCAAAAATATTTGAAGGTAGCATTACATCGTTCTTTATTGATAGTATAAATATTTATAGATTTAAAATCACTTTAAAATAGTAATACATCACTAAAATCAATATATTCTACATTCATGTGTTTTGACATTTGAGAGTCTCCAACCCTACTCTAGGAAAAAGCCACATCTAAAATTAATCGACCGATCCGGATCGTAGATAGGATCTTAATGTCGGTAGAATCGTACGATCCTACATAGCTCCAGGATTTAAGTAGTAGGATCATATCACGATTTTACTACTACGATCTTACGATCCGATCCTCTAAGGGTAATTTCAATCGTAAAAAAAACTATATAATCTAGATTTTACTTATGTATATATATATATGTAGATATCTAAACAATTATATATGTTTAAAATTCAATTTTTTCTTGATTCGCATCTTAAAAATGATTATTAAAGATATTCTTTTACAAAACTTATTACTTGAATTCAAATAAGTTAAAACTACAAAAAAGAACAAATACAATTGAAAATCAGTTATCTATATAAAGCATATCAATGCATATTTGTAGGATCACACGATCCTACGATCCGTTTCTAACGATTTCGATCCTACCCCTTCAACGTTCCTATGTAGAATTCCAATCCTGACAACCTTGGTCCAGCCCAAATCTATATTTAGAGTTGTAACAATATATATATTTAGAATTGGATTGATCTTTTGAGAGCCGTCTTTACAAAAGACGATCTCAGATAAGAATTTGTGATACTTGAATGTATATGTATTATTGCCTTATCCTCTATGTAAACCTATATCGATGATATTATATATCATTTGAAAATATAAAAAACCTACTAGTAGGATTATTATTCTTTAGTAACTACAATATAATTTTCTTTTAGTGGGATATATTTAAGAAAATTTAATTTAAATGTCACTGCTTCAAATTTCTAATAGTATATATAGTGAATTTAATGATATTAATTAGATCCTTTAGCAACATATAATAAAGAATCATACTAAAACTTTTTGCGACATAGGATCTAGTGACATTTCTCATAATTACCACTATAAACTATAATAACAATTACATATGCCACTAAAGGGAAGATAAATTGTCGCTAAATTAGTTTATGGAGACACTTTATAGTGGAACTTAAAATAAAAACAAACAAATATTACACTAAAATTATAAATAAATCAATGGCATTTTTTAACGCCATTGAATTCAATGTCGCAAAAATTAAATTTGTTACAGTGAGTATATGTCAATACAAAAACCACCAATACTCTCCCTGCATGAGATATTTTTGATAAAATATTGCAAAATAAGTGAAACGAACAAGTATATGTCAATAATCAAATTTTTCTAAAAAAAAATTAAAATCAATATTGTAATGAAAGAATCAAACAAGCGTGTAACCGGCTACGTTAATGAGTATACATTTTTCCTACAAAGAGGGCAAGTCAAAACCCTAGTTAACCAATTTTCAATACATTCCATATGATAAATATGTTTACACCTTGGTAGAACCCTAATTTTTTCTCCTTTCTGAAATTCACCCAAACATATCGAACAATTCTCGTTTTCGAATTTATCATTACCATTGCTCGTTGATGGAGCGGGATCATAAACGACGATAGGCATGAGACTTACGGAATGGCATTGAAGAGGATAAATCCTAGGTAACCTGATTGTGATTGGTAGTCGATTAAGATCATTATTAGTACTGGTTGATGAAGAAGAAGAAGAATTATTATTTTGTGTATCAACAATGGAATTACAACACAATTTTGAAATGCAATTGATAAATATAGCAATAAATACAATTATAAAAATTATTGCCGTTATAAAGTAATCTCTTGTACACCATATTTCCGTCATCTTAGAGAAATATAAACTAGGGTTTTATGTTTTGGTTAATTTGATAAAAATTAGTGTTTATATTTTTTGTTAATTGAATAGAAATTAAGATTTTGATGATTAGAGGGGACCAATTATGGGATTTTGTATGTGGAGATGAGAAATAGTAACTTTCTTATAAGATTTATGGGGATCTCAATATTATTTTCCAAAAATGATAAAAAAAAGAAAGAGTATTTATTAGATTATATAGGAAAAAGTTATTTATTTATTTAATTATAATACAATATATATTGAATTATAGTACCGAAATTCGATGCACAATTATAGCTAACTAACTAATAGCGACATTCAATCTTAGCCGAAGAGTGTTTAGGAAAAACCTTCTCGAAATTCGTCACATGATCTCACTTTGGCCCACTCGTGTGGACATGAGATACCCGTAAGCTTGGGCCCACAAACTCACGGGTCAGGCGTTGACCAGTACATACACTTGGTGAGGTTCATTGTTTCCCAAAACCATACGGTAGTAGGAGGATTACCTCACCTAATATATATGCAAGTCCATAATCTACTATTTTTATCGATGTAGCGTCTTGTTTCACATGTGAAATATTTTCAACTAACGAAGTTGTATTTTAAAAATGTCATTTGTCATGTTGTCATTTGTTTATAATTTATCAAAGAAAATAAAAATGTCATTTGTCATGTTGTCATTTGTTTATAATTTATCAAAAAAATTAAAAACGGACACATACAATTAGTCCATTTCTAAAATGCATTACTATAAAATTCTAAAAGATCTAACTAACACACTAAATATACGTGGATCAATCTAATAGAGGTGGTCTCATTATAAGACCTTGTCATAATCCGTATAATAAACCTAAATTCTTGACTTTCTTATAATTATTACAACTTATTTTAAGTCAAAGAAAATTTGATAATTAAACTAATTTGATTATGATGTTGAGCTGAAGATTTTAAGTCATAATCTGTTTGAGATCAATTTGTGGCCTTCGTAAGGCTTCCTATATATTTTTTTTCATTTTAATAACATATTTAAAAAGCATGAATTATAACTTATTTTAATTGTGGTATGAAAATCTATTTTAGACGGATAAAAACAAGCAGTGTTATCAATTTGTAGCCCTATGAAGATGTTTAAGTGGTGATCTATGACACTATTTATTTACTACTCATATTTCATCCAAATATTTCTAAAGTGCTCTAAAAGCGTGATTCATACATTTTATTAAATGAGGTCCTCGGGACCTATCTCAGGCCACAATTCAAAATTTTTGAACTCTTCTAACAGTCCTTATATGTATCGCAGGAGTGATATTTGAGAGGAAACGACCCCAAGTTAGTATTATCCATATAACCTCTATTTATGTTTGTCTATCAAATATATTTAGGGAGTCTTTAAAATCATTATGTAGCATTTTTTCAGGTTGTTGACAATTTCTTAGAGTACTATGTACTGACCCAATCGATTTCATACATAATCTATTAACTTTCGTTTCAAATACTTTTGAAATGCTTTATACGCATAAATTCTAACCCATAAAACAACATCTGCTCTCTTGAGAAACCGTCTTTTGTAAAGACGACTCTCAAAAGTCCAGCCCAAATCTATATTTAGAGTTATAACAATATAAATTTAGAATTGGACTGGGCTTTTAAGAGCCGTCTTTACAAAAGACAGTCTCAGGTAAGAATTTGTGATAAAACAAAGGTAAGCCTCAAAACTTAATTTGGGTTTTAAATCAAAACGTAACTCTTTAAAACTACTCCCACGCGACATTAGGGTACTAGAAAAATATACTTTGGTGATCATATATCAATCAAAACTTACTTGTACAACCTGTTTGATTAGTGGTACTAAATGACAGGGCTAACCCTAGATATCTGGGGTCCCTAGGCGAAATCACATATTGGGTCATTTTCTTTTGCAATTTATAACTTATATGGACCATTAACAATTATTATTTTGCTTTTTTGACATGGGGTCCTGGGCGACGGCCCCTCTTGCCCACCCTAATGGTCGGCCCTGCTAAATGATGGTAATGAAAATAATTAATAGTGTAAAATTTCTCCAAAATTCCATATCATTCTCTTGTTAATGAAACTTTAATCACAAAACAATATTTTTGTTTACAAAATTCCATTACCATCAAATATCATATTTCCAATGATAATGCATTGGAATAAATTTTATGAAGAAAATGAGATGATTGGAGTTGGACAAGCATGGCCATCACGGTAACCAAGAGATTTTTCAACTAAAATTACACTAATTTTTCATTTCCATTACCACCATTTATTACTACATACCAAACAGGCTGGTAATTTCCTTAAGACATGTGGTATTCGCTTAACATTGTGAATCATTGTCTTTGAAAATGCAATTCTAAGGGACTTAACATTATATGGCCTTCTCATAACTATTAATTCACAAAGTATTTACAATAAAAAAAAATCACAGGGTATTGACTTAAAATTCTCAAATTCATCACACTCCCTACTAATCATAAAAAAAAGATTTAATTAATTAACTAAATGTATAGTCTTACTCGAGCAAGACTTCTCTTAGGACATTTGTGGTACCTTACGACCTATAAGGACCTCGATCATAAGACTTCCTAATTATCATATTCTCTAAAATTTATGAATTTTTCGGTAATGAATTATTATTTTATATATATATATATATATATATATATATATATATATATATATATATATATATATATATATATATATATATATATGTGTGTGTGTGTGTTTGTATTAAAATATTAAATGTTAAAGGTATTGAAAAAAATATTTGATGGTTACATTACATCATTCTTTGTTGATAGTATAATTTATAAACTATATAAATATTTATAGATTTAAAATTACTAAAAAAATAGTAAAATTTGTTTTGACATTTGAGAGTCTCCAACCTTACTCAAGGAAATAGCCACATCAAAACATTGAATACTTGAATGTATGTATTTATGCCTTTTCCTCTATATAAACCTATATGATCATATCATATCATATATATGAAAGTAAAAAAAAAAAAAAAAGAAGCTACTATTATTATTATTATTCTTTAGTCACTACTCCCTCCGTTCCTTTTTGTATGTGCACTTTACCTTTTGCACGCATTTTTAGCAATTTTTAAGCTTTAATATCTCTAAGTACGCATCATAAAAAATTATAAATATTATATATTAAAATACTTTACATCAAGACAAATCTAACAAGATCTCATATGAATATATTTTATCTTCAATATATACTTCAAAAATCTAATCTAAATTTTCTCTCTCTTAAAGTGGACAAACTTAAAATGGACAATCAAAAAGGAACGGAGGGAGTACAACATAATTTTTTTTAGTGGGATATATTTAACGGCATTTAATTTAAATGTCACTATTTCAAATTTCTAATAGTACATTTAGTGGATTTAATGACATTAATTAGATTCTTTAGCAGCATATAATAAAGAATCATACTAAAACTTTTTGCAACATAGGATCCAGTGACATTTCTCATGATTACCAATATAAACTATAATGACAATTACATATGCCACTAAAGGAAAAATAAATTGTCGCCAAATTACTTTATGGAGACACTTTATTATAGTGGAACTTAAAATAAAAACCAACAAATATTACAGTAAAATTATAAATAAATCAATGGCATTTTCTAAAGTCATTGAATCCAATGTCGCAAAAGTTAAATTTGTTGTTGTGAGTATACTTAGTATATTTAAAATAGTAAATGTTAAAGGTATTAAAAAAATATTTGATGGTTTCATAACATCATTCTTTGTTGATAGTATAATTTATAAACTATATAAATATTTATAGATTTAAAATTACTAAAAAAAATAGTAAAAAATGACTAAAATCAATATATTCTACATTCATGTGTTTTGACATTTGAGAGTCTCCAACCTTACTCAAGGAAATAGCCACGTCAAAACATTGAATACTTGAATGTATGTATTTATGTCTTTTCCTCTATATAAACCTATATGATCATATCATATCATATATATCAAAGTAAAAAAAAAAAAAAAAAGAAGCTACTAGCACCATTATTATTCTTTAGTCACTACAATATAATTTTCTATTAGTAGAATATATTTAACGACATTTAATTTAAATGTCACTTCTTTAACTTTCTAATATTACATAGGATCTAGTGACATTTCTCATAATAATTACCACTATAATCTATAATAACAATTACATATGCCACTAAAGGGAAAATAAATTGTCGCTAAATTACTTTATGAAGACAGTTTATAATGGAGACACTTTATAATGGAACGTAAAATAAAAACCAACAAATATTACAATAAATTATAAATAAATCAATGGCATTTTTTAACGCCATTGAATCCAATGTCGCAAAAGTTAAATATGTTGTAGTGAGTATACTTAGTATATTTAAAACCTTATACCTTTATACTCTAAATATCGAACAAAAACCACCAATACTCTCCCTGCATGAGATATTTTTGATAAAATATTGCAAAATAAGTGAAACGATATATATCAATAATCAAATTTTTCTAAAAAAAAATTAAAATCAATATTGTAATGACAGAATCAAACAAGCGTGTAACCGGCTACATTAATGAGTATACATTTTTTCTACAAAGAGGGCAAGTCAAAACCCTAGTTAACCAATTTTCAATACATTCCATATGATAAATATGTTTACACCTTGGTAGAACCCTAATTTTTTCTCCTTTTTGAAATTCACCCAAACATATCGAACAATTCTCGTTTTCGAATTTATCATTACCATTATAATTACCATTGCTCGTTGATGGAGCGGGATCATAAACGACGATAGGCATGAGACTTAGGGAATGGCATTTAAGAGGATTAATCCTAGGTAATCTGATTATGATTGGTAGTCGATTAAGATCATTATTAGTACTGGTTGATGAAGAAAAAGAATTATTATTTTGTGTATCAACAATGAAATTACAACACAATTTTGAAATGCAATTGATAAATATAGGATAGGAATAAATACAATTATAAAAAATATTGCCATTATAAAGTAACCTCTTGTGCATGTACACCATATTTCTGTCATCTTGAGAAGTATAAATTAGGGTTTTATGTTTTGGTTAATTTGATAAACATTAGTGTTTATATTTTTTGTTAATTGAATAGAAATTAAGATTTAGGGTTTATAAATGATTAATTTGGATTTTGGGTTTGTAATTGGTTGATTGGAAAGGATCATCAAAATTTAGCATTTATAATTGGTTTGATGATTAGAGAGGACGAATTATGGGATTGTGCATGTGGAGATGAGAAATAGTAACTTTCTTATAAGATTTATGGGGATCTCATTATTATTTTTCAAAAATGATAAAAAAAAGAAAGAGTATTTATTAGATTATATAGGAAAAAATTATTTATATATTAAATTATATAATACGTTATATATTGAATTATAGTACCGAAATTCACATGAGATGCACAATTATAGCTAACTAACTAATAGCGCCATTCAATCTTAGCCGGAGAGTGTTTAGGAAAAACCTTCTCAAAATTCGTCACATGATCTCACCTTGGCCCACTCGTGTGGACATGAGATACCCGTAAGCTTGGGCCCACAAACTCACGGGTCAGGCGTTGACCAGTACATACACTTGGTGAGGTTCATTGTTTCCCAAAACTATACGGTAGTAGGGGGATTCCCTCACCCAATACATATTTTTGTGGCCTTCGTAAGGCTTCCTATATTTTTTTGCATTTTAATAACATATTTAAGAAGCATGAATTATAACTTTTTTTAATTGTGGTATGAAAATCTATTTTAGACACGGATTCAAACTAATGAAACTCTTCTCTCGCTTTGGTGAGATAACTAGACGAATAAAAACAAGCAATGTTATCAATTTGTAGCCCTATGAAGATGTTTAAGTGGTGATCCATGACACTGTAAGAAAGAAAATTTGGAGATGAAAGTAGTAAATTGTTTTGTTTGGAGAGGAAAGGAGTAAATATGTAAGATGACTCTTTTTTTCATTGCAAAATTCATTACATCAATGGGGTATTTATAGAAATGAATTGCCTACAAAGTAATCAAAATATCTTAGATATTTTATTTTTTAACTACATAATCTAGGATCTTCTAAGATCTCTTAGATATTTTTTTTTAATTCATTAATATAGGACCTTCAAATATAATATCCTAGATATTTTATTTTTTAATTGCTTATTCTAGGAACTTCTTGGATATTTTTATTTTTTAATTATTTAGTTTATATTTTTATTTTTAATTAAAATGCTAGATTTTCCTAGATTATTTTATCACTCCCCCTAATCTGAAAAATCTTGGACTCCGAGTTGTCGTCGAAATTGAAAAAATTTGTCCGTTGGAAGTGCCTTTGTAAATATATCCGCGAGTTGTTCTCCCGTCCTGCAGAATTGTAGTTCGATCTCCTTGTTCTTGACCAATTCTCGAATGAAGTGATGTCGTATCTCGATATGCTTCGTGCGACTATGGAAGACTGGATTTTTTGTCATAGTTATGGCTGACATATTGTCACAATAGATGGTAGTTGGTTCTTCTATTTCTTGTTGTAGATCTTTTAGAATTCTTCTTAGCCATACTGCTTCACATGCCGAGCTTGTAGCTGATATGTATTCTGCTTCCGATGATGATAGTGCCACCGTTGCTTGCTTCTTTGATGACCATGAGATAGACTTGGATCCCAACTGGAACACGTACCCGCTTGTACTTCTTCAATCATCAATGCTTCCGGCCCAATCGCTGTCTGTGTAGCCTGTGAGCTTGTAGTCAATCTCGGACTCGTACATTATTCCATGACTCTTCGTTCCTTTGATATACCTGAGAATCCTTTTTGCAGCTGCTAAGTGAGCTTTGCTTGGCTCACTCATAAACCTTGAAATGATGCTGACTGCATGAACAATGTCGGGTCTCGTATTTGTAAGATAAATGAGAGATCCGACTAAACTTCGGTAGAATGATGCATCCACTTTTTCTATGCCATCATTCTTGGAGAGCTTTTCATTTGTAGCCATTGGTGTAGCCATTGGCTTACAATCACTCATGTTGAATTTTTTGAGTATATCCTCGGCATATTTTTCTTGTGAGAGAAATATTTCCCCTGGACTTTGCTTAACTTGCATGCCAAGGAAGTATTTCATAGCTCCGAGGTCTGTCATTTCATATTCTGACATCATTGATTTCTTGAACTCTTCTATCATCCTCGGTTTGATGCCTGTGTAGATAAGATCATCTACATATAGGCATAAGATGAGAAAATCTGAGCCTTGAGTTTTGATATAGAGTGATGGCTCATTCGGGCTTTTTGTAAACCCATTTTGGAGAAGATAGCCATCGATTTTGTTGTTCCATGCTCGAGGAGCTTGCTTGAGCCCATATAGGGCTTTCTGAAGGCGATACACTTTGTCTTCTTTGGCTTTGATTACGTATCCTTGTGGCTGTTCAACATATACTTCTTCTTCTAGCTCCCCGTTGAGAAATGCTGACTTGACATCCAATTGATAGACTGTTAACTTGAACTGTGCAGCAAGGGCAAGTACTGACCTAATTGTCTCCATACGGACAACTGGAGCATATGTCTCATTAAAGTCGATGCCAGGCTGTTGTGGGTAGCCTTTTGCTACGAGACGCGCCTTGTGTTTTTGAATGGAACCATCTTCATTGAACTTTGTCTTGTAGACCCATTTGAGGCCTATAACTTCCTTGTCTTGTGGATTTTGCACGAGTTTTCATGTGTCATTCTTCTCGATCATATTGATTTCTTCGTTCATAGCCTCGATCCAAGTTTCTTCTTGTGCTGCTTCTTGAAATGTTTGTGGCTCACTAGAGAAGAGAGCCATCATTGCTTGGTCACAATGGTAATCTTGTAACCATGATGGTGGTTGTCGTTCCCGTGTTGATCTTCGTGCTTCTTGATGCTGCGGAGTTAAGCGTGATGTTTGGCTTCTTGAGCTTGGGGATGATCTTGTACTTCCAGGTGTGCTTGCACTCGGAGATGATGGGTTTGCTGGTTGGTCTGCTCCGTCTTCTTCACTTGGATCTCTTGGGAGAGTATCTCTTTCACGAGCTTCAATCTCTTTTTCTTTCCACGTCCATTCAGCTGCTTCGTCGAAAATTACGTCTCTTGAGATGATTAATTCTTTGGATTCGGGCTTGTAGAGGCGATATCCTTTTGTTTCGTGATTGTATCCAATGAATATGCATTTTTCTCCTTTCTCGTCGAGCTTCTCTCGATTCTCCTTTGAAATGTGGGCATAAGCTACGCATCCGAACACTTTGAGGTGCTCTACTCTTGGCTTTCTCTTGTGCCAAGCTTTGTATGGAGTCAAATCCTTAACTGCTTTTGTGGGAGATCTGTTGAGGATATATACTGCTGTGTGAACGGCTTCGGCCCAGTATCCTTTGGGTAGATGTTTACTCTGTAGCATGTTGTGGGCCATCTCTGCAATAGTGCGATTTTTTCTTTCCGCGACACCATTTTGTTGAGGTGTGCGTCTTGCTGTAAGTTCTCTTTTAATTCCATGCTTCTTACAGAAGCTGTTGAATTCGTTGCTGGTAAATTCTCCATCACGATCCGTTCTAAGAATTTTAAGAGAATGTCCACTTTGATTTTCTGTGAGGGCTTTGAATTGCATGAAGTGGGAGAAAGCTTCTGATTTTTTCTCTAGGAAATATACCTACATCATGCGGGAGTAGTCATCTACGAACAATAGAAAATATCTTTTTTCGCCAAGAGACGGATTCTTGGTAGGACCCCAGATGTCTGCATGAACAAGCTCTAGAGGAGCCTTGGCCCTCCAAGATGCGGTAGGAAATGGTAATCTGTGCATTTTTCCATATATGCAGCCCTCACATATTTTTCTTTCATTTTTTATTGTAGGTAGACCAATTACCATTTCTTTTTGTTTTAACAGTTTTAAACTATTAAAATTTAAATGTCTGAATCTTAAATGCCATATGGCATTTTTAGTGGGAATATTTTATTAGCAGCCATTTCAACAGTTGTTATTATCTGACTTTTATCATAAATTTGACATTTGTTGTTATCAAATTTAACCATATAGTCTTTTTTTAATTAATTGGCCGACACTTAATAAATTTTGTGCAAGTCCGGGAACATAGAAAAATTCATGAATTAATTTTGATGAACCATTTTTTGTTTTAACAGCGATTGTCCCTTTTCCGGCGACATTTTCTTTTTTGCCATCTCCAGGTGTGATGTGTGTTTTAACATTTTTGTCAAGAGTGACAAAATAATTTTTATCGCCAGTCATGTGATTTGAGCAACCACTATCAATATACCATACATCATTTATTTTTTCTTGTTCATTTAATCCAGTGTAAAATATTTGTTCTCCGGAATTATTATTTTCGGAATAGTTTGCTTTTTCTTTTTTTCGATACCAACAATCTTTTTCGAGGTGGGTGTGTTTTTTACGCATTTTACATTTATAACGACAATCGTTAGTAGAGTGGTTAGTTTTCTTACATAATTTACAGTAAAGGTCAGTTTGATTATTTACTCGACTCCCTTGATTTTTAAAATTTTCTCTCCCCCTGCCACGATTATATGATGTTTGTCCTTTTTCATAATTTTTATAATAACCATTTTTATTTTCACCATTGGAAAATTTTAATTTAGCTTGAAAAGCTTGTTCTAGTGGTTCATCGTTAAATCTTTTTAATCTATCTTCATGTGCAAGTAGTGATCCCATTAGTTCGGGGATACTTAATTGAGATAAATTTTTCTTGTTAACTTCTTCTATTGTCGTGGCGATAATATTATATTTTTGTGAGAGACTCCTTAATATTTTTCGAATCACATTTTCATCTTCTATTTTACCACCATTTGATCTTATTTGATGGACTATATTAGTGACTCGGTCAAAAAATGAATGTATAGTTTCATTTTCTGTCATTAGTAAATTATCAAATTCTCTCCATAGTGATTGGAGTTTAAAAAAAATTACCTCTTGGGAGCCTCTATATTTTGTCTCCAGGATCCTCCAAGCCTCCGTCGCAGTTTTGGCGGGCATGATTGTTGTAAGTATTGCCTCATCGACTCCACGATATAATAGGGACAGGGCATAGTTATCCCTTATCCTATTTTGTTTATATTGTTTTATTTTTGTTTCATCCCAAGATGACTCTTTGGTGTCATCTTTGGGTGGTTGCTCATAGCCCTCTTGTACCAATTCCCATAAATCTTGAGAGATAAATATTGACCTCATTTGCATGGCCCATTGTTCATATTTTTCTCCCTTAAATGTGGGAACCCAATTAACTTGGGGGTAATTAATGGTTGAGGCCATTTTTGTTTTGTGGTGAGAGGTTTATTTTATTGTGGAGTTTGGAAGATTGGTTAATGTGTTTAGGTTGTTTGGAGGTCTTGGTTTAATTGGCTCTGATACCAAATGTAAGAAAATTTGGAGATGAAAGTAGTAAATTGTTTTGTTTGGAGAGGAAAAGAGTGAATATGTAAGAGACACTATTTATAAACTACTCATATTTCATCCAAATATTTCTAAAGTGCTCTAAAAGCGTGATTCATACATTTATTAAATGAGGTCCTCGGGACCTATTTCAGGCCACAATTCAAATTTTTTGAACTCTTCTAACAGTCCTTATATGTATTGCAGGAGGGATATTTGAGAGGAAACGACCCCAAGTTAGTATTATCCATGTAACCTCTATTTATGTTTGTCTATCAAATATATTTAGGGAGTCTTAAAAATCATTATGTAGCATTTTTTCAGATTGTTGACAATTTCTTAGAGTACTATGTACTGACCCAATCGACTTCATACATAATCTATTAACTT
This sequence comes from Amaranthus cruentus, assembly GCA_019425755.1. Lineage (NCBI taxonomy): Eukaryota > Viridiplantae > Streptophyta > Magnoliopsida > Caryophyllales > Amaranthaceae > Amaranthus > Amaranthus cruentus. The sequence continues at coordinate 589,437 of CM033453.1, forward strand.
TCGTTTCAAATACTTTGGTGATCATATATCAATCAAAACTTACTTGTACAGCCTGTTTGATTAGTGGTACTAAATGATGGTAATGAAAATAATTAATAATGTAAAATTTCTTCGAAAATTCCATATCATTCTCATGATAATGAAACTTTAATCACAAAAAGTATTTTTGTTTACAAAATTCCATTACCATCAAATACCACATCTCCCAATTATAATGCATTGGACTGGATTTTATGAAGAAAATAAGATGATTGGAGTTGGACAAGCATGGCCATCACTGTAACCAAGAGATTTTTCAACTAAAATTACACTAATTTTTCATTCCCATTACCACCGTTTATTACTACATACCAAACGGGCCGGTAATTTCCTTAAGACATGTGGTATTCGCTTAACATTGTGAATCATTGTCTTTGAAAATGCAATTCTAAGGTACTTAACATTATATGGCCTTCTCATAACTATTAATTCACAAAGTATTTACAATAAAAAAAAATCACAGGGTATTGACTTAAAATTCTCAAATTCATCACACTCCCTACTAATCATAAAAAAAAGATTTAATTAATTAACTAAATGTATAGTCTTACTCGAGCAAGACTTCTCTTAGGACATTTGTGGTACCTTACGACCTATAAGGACCTCGATCATAAGACTTCCTAATTATCATATTCTCTAAAATTTATGAATTTTTCGGTAATGAATTATTATTTTATATATATATATATATATATATATATATATATATATATATATATATATATATATATATATATATATATATATATATATATATATATATATATATATATATATATATATATGTGTTTGTATTAAAATATTAAATGTTAAAGGTATTGAAAAAAAATATTTGATGGTTGCATTACATCATTCTTTGTTGATAGTATAATTTATAAACTATACAAATATTTATAGATTTAAAATTACTAAAAAAATAGTAAAAAATGACTAAAATCAATATATTCTACATTCATGTGTTTTGACATTTGAGAGTCTCCAACCTTACTCGAGGAAATAGCCACATCAAAACATTGAATACTTGAATGTATGTATTTATCCCTTTTCCTCTATATAAACCTATATGATGATATCATATCATATATATATGAAAGTAAAAAAAAAAAAACAAGCTACTAGCACGATTATTATTCTTTAGTCACTACTCCCTCCGTTCCTTTTTGTATGTCCACTTTATCTTTTGCACGTATTTTTTTAGCAATTTTTAAGCTTTAATATCTCTAAGTATGGATCATAAAAAATTATAAATATTATATATTAAAATACTTTACATCAAGACAAATCTAACAAGATCTCATATGAATATATTTTATCTTCAATATATACTTCAAAAATCTAATTCAAATTTCTCTCTCTTAAAGTGGACAAACTTAAAATGGACAATAAAAACGGAACGGAGGGAGTACAACATAATTTTCTTTTAATGGAATATATTTAACGAAATTTAATTTAAATGTCACTACTTCAAATTTCTATAGTATATATAGTTGATTTAATGCCATTAATTAGATCCTTTAGCAGCATTATAATAAAGTATCATACTAAAACTTTTTGTGACATAGGATCTAGTGACATTTCTCATGATTACCACTATAAATTATAATAACAATTACATATGTCACTAAAGAGAAAATGAATTGTCGCTAAATTACTTTATGGAGTCACTTTATAGTGGAACTTAAAATAAAAACCAACAAATATTACAGTAAAATTATAAATAAATCAATGGCATTTTTTAACGCCATTGAATCCAATGTCGCAAAAGTTAAATTTGTTATAGTGAGTATACTTAGTATATTTAAAACCTTATACCTTTATACTCTAAATATGGAACAAAAACCACCAATACTCTCCCTGGATGAGATATTTTTAATAAAACATTGCAAAATAAGTGAAACGAATTAACAAGTATATATCAATAATCAAATTTTTCTAAAAAAATAAAATAAAATCAATATTGTAATGAAAGAATCAAACAAGCGTTTAACCGGCTACATTAATATCATCAATAACACTTTTCCTACAAAGAGGGCAAGTCAAAACCATAATTAACCAATTTTCAATACATTCCATATGATAAATATGCTTACACCTTGGTAGAACCCTAATTTTTTCTCCTTTCTGAAATTCATCCAAACATATCGAACAATTCTTGTTTTTGAATTTATCATTACCATTGCTTGTTGATGGAGCGGGATCATAAACGACGACGATAGGCATGGATCTTAGGGCATGGCAATGAAGAGGATTAACCCTAGGTAACCTGATTGTGATTGATAGTCGATTAAGATCATTATTAGTATTGGTTGATGATGATGAAGAAGAATTATTATTTTGTGTATCAAAAATGGAATTAAAACAATTTAAAATGCAATTGATAAATATAGGAATAAATACAAATATAAAAAATATTGCCATTAAAAATCATTCTCTTGTACAACCTATTTCCATCATCTTGAAATGTATAAATTAGGGTTTTATGTTTTGGTTAATTGATAAAAATTAGTGTTTATATTTTTTGGTAATTGAATAGAAATTAAAATTTAGGGTTTATAAATGATTAATTTGGATTTTGGGTTTGTAATTGGTTTATTGGAATGGATCAACAAAACTTAGGGTTTATAATTGGTTTGATGATTAGAGGGGACGAATTATGAGATTTTGTATGTGGAGACGAGAAATAGTAACTTTCTTTTAAGATTTATAGGGATCTCAATATTATTTTCCAAAAATGATAAATAAAGAAAGAGTATTTATTTGATTATATAGGAAAAATTTATTGATTTATTTAATTATAATACAATATATATTGAATTATAGTACCGAACTTCAGATGAGATGCACAATTATAGCTAACTAACTAATAGCGTCATTTCAACCTTAGCCGGAGAGGGTTTAGGATAAACCTCCTCAAAATTCGTCATATGATCTCACTTTGGCCCACTCGTGTGGATACGAGACACCCGTGAGCTTGGACCCACAAACCCACGGGTAGACCTGGGAAAACGGTCGGTCGGGCGGGTTATGGGTCGGGTCAATTTCGATCGGGTCATTCTCGGGTCAGGACACTCCCGGTTCCAGGTCGGTCGGTCTGACCCAACGGGTTATGACTTACAAAATTTTAAAATTAATTTTTTTATTTTTTATTATTTATTAAACTTTTTTAATAAAAAAACTATTTCTAATCCATATGACATTTAATCCACATATCAATTGACACAATATTAAAGCCTTATGTGACTCAATTCAAGTTATAGAAAACCAGTTATTGCGACGCTCGTGTTCTAAACTTTAAATCTCTATGTATAGTTGGATTTGTGACATACATGTCATATTAGAGAAATTAGATGTACGATTTTCAAAAAAATAGTTGGTAGGTCGGATTCATTTGAGTGTAAGGATAATAGGTGAATTAATACTTATTTTGAAAGACTTGTAAGATACGCGCTTCATAAAAGTTATTATGTTTGACTATTAAAGTTGTAATGTTAGATAAAAATGACGCTAAATATCTTCTCATTTCCTAATAAAAATATCTTAACAATTTTCATGTTAGAAAGATATATACAAATAATTAAGTACTTATTTCGTCTTATAAGATACACGTCTTATAATTTAGGGTAGCGACATTGCTTTTCTGAAAAGCTCATTTAAATGTGCAAAACGTTTTTAAAAATTATATTGATTTGCTTCCTGAAATGTAGAAAAATTAAAAGCTCATTTGACTAATTTAACAAGATATATGTATTCAATTAAGATGATTATAACGTCCTTTTTTAAAAGAAAATATTATGATGGATAAAAAGACGCTAAATGCGTGTTTTTTGAGATTTATTGATGAGTTTTAGAGTTCAAGTGATATACTCAATATGTTGAGATACTTTGAAAACTAAAATTTTATTTGAAATGAATTCTAACATTGAGATTACTCTAAAAATTGATATTGGACCTGTCAAAATGGGTCGGTCGGGTTGTCGATTCTCGGTCGGGTCATTTTCGGTTGGGTAATTATCGGGTCGGTCATGCTTCGGGTTAAGTCGCTTTCGGATCGGTCGGGTTCGGGTTTTACCGGGTCGTGTTCCGGGTTCATTTTCGGGTCGGATCAAATTTTGACCTGCACATACACTTGTTGAGGTTCATTGTTTCCCAAAACCATACGGTAGTAGGAGGATTAGAACAAAATTTATAGAATTTACATGATTACAACTCACATCAATGAGGGAAGCCCTAAACTCAGAATGTTACTTGGACTCGGGTACTTAAGTTGGATACTAGTACGTGTCCAAGTGTCGAATACGTCTAAATATTCAATTTTACGCCTACAATGAAGAGCCTAAGTGTCATGCTACTGTCCGAGCATCAAGGATCAGGCACAGGTACATAAAGCAAAATGAGGAGTCTGTAAGTATGAGTAACAGAGTCATATCAACAATGAATTGTGCTTCGGATGTCATTTTTTCTGCTTCGGTTTAGCTCCAGCCCATCGAAAGAAATCACATCTCGTTTCAGGATTTGATGCTGGGCCCTGTTCAAGTTTGATGCACATTTAGATATTGTTGTATTCATCTGACCAGGAAATAAAGTTTCATAAAAATGAGTTCGAAGTGAAAAAAAAAAAAAAGAAGAGGCAAAAAAGCCGCAGGATTACAACAAAACATATTTGCTCCAAGGTATACCGAGTTGGTTTAAAATGAAAGTATTTTTGCAAGCTAGTCACAGCATATATAATACTAAAAAAACAGACAAAGGCGACTAAAAAATAGAATATTACCTCTCCGCGAGCACAAACATAAAATCGTCTACCAAAATTTGGACCCGGTTTTTTGACAACACGAGCAACACAAGCTTCACGATGTCCTTCACAGAGAGGTATGCTATCCTGCATAAGTTGTTGAATCCTTTGCCATTCCATTAAAGCCATAGTCTTCTTATCACTTCCGTTAGAGCAGTCGATCGGTGTGCTATGCTCTTGAGAAGCACCATCATCAAAATTACTCTCCGGGTTGATCGTCACTAATGTTTCTTTGGAACAATCAGAAGAATTCAATGTAGTCTCGTGGTTATCTGCATCACTTTTTGTAAGATTTTCCGTCTTCGAAGAGTTACTTGGAATTTTGCAGAAAAAAGATGTTAATGAGAGTTGGGCTTGTTGGTTTTGTTTCATTTTCTTCTTCTTTCGAACATCTTGCTTGTCCCCGGAAGAACTGGATTTACTCTTGCAGGTGTTCATCGTTGAACAAGATAACATCTTTAAGTTAGCGCTTGAGACACTGCAAGAAGGGAGTCCTTCTTCTACACTCTCCTCTACATCCACATACTCGGTGTCTTCTACACTTGATGGACTTGTCAACGTACCGACACCAACCTTTTCCGTCAACTGTCTTTTCTTTAAAATTGACACTGCATAAATGAAGGAGATGAATAACAGTCAGAGGATTGCCTAAGTTAGCGCTTGAGACACTGCAAGAAGGGAGTCCTTCTTTAAAATTTGCTAGAATTACATAAAATACAGCCAACCACCAACACTAGAGAATAGAAAAGGAACCACTGTGACAGTGAGCAAAATCTTTGGGATTGCCTAAATTTTATCAGAGTTATATACATTGGCAATTGGCAATTGCCATATGTCTTGGGCTTGGTCATCAGCCCAGTGTCCTGCACAAAATCGGGGTCTGGAGGGAGAGGCAGTAGACAAATCATACCCGTACTCCCTAAAAGGAGAGAGCGGGAGAAATGCGCACAATCAAATTAAACCCCAAGTGGTGAAAGCCTAACGAAATGAAAGATGGATAGCACCAAAATAACATAGGAGAAATCACCAGCAAAACACAAAACAAGCTGGACTAGGATTGGGCCGTTAGGAGAAATTAAATAAATAAGCAAAACTACATAGAGCATAGAGAGGTAAGTGAAAGGGGACTATCCGTATTCACCTTTATAATTTCTTTGACACTCGAATGTGACATGCTATATCAACTTGAGACTATTTACAGTGAACATGATAGCTAGAACTGGTGGTTTGCAGGTCACAAGTATTGACCTGTTCACCCTTTTGGCCTACTTCATTCAGAAAGCTTTCTTATTGGAGAAATAGCAATGATAGGAGTAACTGAAATAAACAATTGAAGGGCACTTCTTACAATATATGTCCCTTATTTTGATGGGAACAATGATTTATAATTCTTTGGTTTAGGATTATAATGGACTATATAACATGAGTCATTAAATTATGTGCACTTCTTAAGTATGTAAAGTTGCAAATGATGTTTGCTACCAAGAGTCAACCACAAACAACCTTTTTGTTATCGCTATCAAGGGTAAAGCTGCGTACATTCAACTCTTCCAAAACCCTGCCACGGTGGGAACCACTTAATGGTGGGGTATGGAATGTTGTTCTTACATGAGTAGACTAACTTCTAGAAAGTAGAGAATTAGAGAACGCCCAACGCAAAGCAAGCCATATTTTAGTACACATAATTTTTTCCTCTGAAATATAAGAAAATGTAGCTGAAACTATCAAACCAACTAACTAAACCATACAAAATATCAACCAAAATCAGAAATCTAAGGAACAGATTAAATTTACGTAATAGAATGCTACAAGCTTCACTTTTAATTTGCAGGTAGATTTTCATTTCATCAATATTCTACGTAAAATTTCTTTTTTGGATAATTCAGTCAATTTTTGTTCACCATTACGTCTTATCTTCCATCTAGAATGGCAAGCAAGAACCAACAATGTACTAACTGTTTACAACAACATCAGAAAGCCATAGAAAACTCACATACCAATAGTTTGTTGTGACCCACGAATCTCAGGCATATATCTGGCAGACAAAGGTGGTGTACTGTGCAGTTGGATATCAGGAATATCTTTTAGAGTAACAAACACAGGAACATGATCAGAACCTTCCAGTTTAGCCGCTCTGCCTCCTTTCCTGCTGATCGTGAAACCACAACATGATACATAGGTCAAAGAATCAAACAAGATCATAATATGAAAACATGATAAAATTTGCTATGTGGAGCTTAGAATTTTTTCACCAAAAATTGAGACATTCACATAGCAAATCAGAATACTAGCTAAGAATTGGCAATCACTGAGTAAATGTATATAAATAGAAGACATATTAGCAAATTTACAGTAAACTAGTATTGGTAAATGGTAATGCCTATGACACTTGGACTTGGATATTGATGTGAGACATGAGTAATGTCCAATTCACAGCCTTGGCTATTATTTCAAAAATGAAGTGTCCGGCTTACATATGGCCATACCTAAGTATTGAAAATTAAAGCATGCATACTTAATGTAAAAGAAGAGTCCTAAACTCCTAGCTCCTAAGGTAACATAAATTATGCTGCAAAAGAGACAAATATCAAAAGGACAGAAATTCTATTCACTGAGTATCTCATACCACCCATATGTTTGGATTAAGGCTTTGGCATTATTGTGTTGTGAGGATCTCATACAAATACACACTATGTCTCAAGTCTTTTCGACTTTGAAAAATTATTTAGGAAAAATTTTTATGTTACAAAGGGGAACTAGATGTCAATACAAGGCATCTACACTAACAGTTGTATATACTAAAGAGAACGGGCGGAGCTATACGGGGGGGTAAGGGAGGCCCGGCCCCCGGTCCAAACACGCAACCCATTGATTTTAATTCAACGCCCCTTACTATTTTATTATATACTATAATATAAGAGCTGATTAAATATCACAAAATCAATTAAACTTCAACCGGTTAAATTAGTAGAAATGAAATTTTGAGGTCTATAGTTCAAATCTTCATGTAATAAATTTTTTAACTATTAATTTAATATAAAAATTTGCGTTTTAAGCTTCAACACACTCACACAACCCTTGTTGACATCTTTATAAGCGCCCAACTTTTCAACTCACAAATTATTTTTCCAATCAAAAGCGAAAAACTAAAAATTTAAATTGTTTTTATATAATTTAACTTGTTTTTAATAAATTATTTTGCTAGCGTATTAATCGTTCGACAATAAAATTTTGTTGGTGTACCGGTCATTGACTATAAATTTTGCTAATACATCGGCAATTTGGCCCCTCCAAAATTAAATTCTTAAATTATTATTATAATTATTATTATCCATGCAGTAGTGAACATCTAATTCCAAAGTGGACAGTCATTGAAGGACTTTGAACCATGTGCAATTTTCTACAATTAGCTAATCACAAACTCAGCATTCATATACCTTGCTGAGATGCCAGGCTTCCATCTTCTGAACTGTGTCATAATATCACACTCTTCAACATGACAAGCAACAAGGCTATGGTCATCATTGTCATGCAAACAATGTAAGCATACACCAGAAGCAAGTATGTGATCAATCCTGCTCCCATAATTAAATTCTTCAGCACCATTATGTACTGGCCAGCAAGTATATGCATCTGTCCTGCACAAGATGAAACAGAGAAAAATTAGATAAGAGTCAAAACAGATATGTAAAAGAAAAAAAAAAACAATTTTAACATGTTGCAAACCTTTCTGGATGTTTTTCTCTAAAAAGGTCAAAAAAAGAACCTCCATTTTTAACCAATTGAGTCCTAAACCATCTACGGAACCTACCAAAAGTCCAAAACATTGGCTTATAAAAGTTACCCTGATATGATTCCACCAACTAGAAAGAAAAAAAAAAGGAAAACTGTATTGGGAAATGGGAGGTGAGCAGCTTTGAATGCCAACCACATGAGTTGAACTAGAATTTTGAGACTTACTCATTCTTCTCAAAGTCTGGCCCAGCCTCACAGCGATCTATTGAAGAAGGAGCAATGTTCAGGTCGCCTACTACAACTATCCGCCTCTTTTCTTGTTGAAGCAATTCCCATCTTCTCTACAAAAGAGATCAAATTTTATAGTGCAAGAAAATTGCAGCAATAAGTTCATGCAATATACCAGTGTCTAACACTATACTCAGAATCTCTGATACAATGTATTGTCCAATACATCAATTAAAGCTATTAGTAAAAGAGTAAGTGGAAGTTTTAGGTGATGAAATCCAATTACTTCTGATCACATAGGATAGTCTTGAAAGTTTTTTTTTCATCTCATTTACCGTTTTAGCAATCGTAACATACTTCCTTCGTCCCATTGGAATTATCCCATATTCCCCAATGTGAGAGCTTTTGGGGGACAGATGATGCTATCTCAATGGGACATAGGGAATATGGTTGACGTGCATTCAAACCATGTTCAAGCATTGTATATGTATGTAGTTAATATGGTAGACAGATAAAATGACATTTCGCTGATTTCACTTATTTTCAAATGTAGCCAAATTATAAGGAGAAGGGAGTACTAAAAAGTTCTACAGGCTAATTAACCTAATTGATAATTACAATACGAAATATGCACTTAATGACTCACAAGAGCATTCTTAACAAAGTTCCTGGCCATGCAAGGGAAACTTGGCAAATGAAGTTGCTACAAAGCATCAGATATTGGAACACATTTACCTGCATGATCTTGTAGAAGTTGGCTTTGAATTGGACCCTCTCCACATCATCAGGATCTGCTCTAGGCCCATATACATTAAAAAGAACTGCAATTTTCAAAGTGTAGCAACTTTAAAGGGGCTGTTGTACAGAACAACATTAAGATTTCGAGATAATCAGAAATTTTCATGTAAAACCATAAACTCAGTACTTCCAGTGGATAGTGCACTAGCTCGGATTCAATTAGGGAACAGATTGCATAAAGTCAATCACTTTCACCACAAAAGATGTGAGCAAATTGATGAAATAGAGAATAATACCAAAATGACCATGATCTGTAATGACACAACGGCCCTCACTATCGATCTTCAAAAGCTCATCCTTTTGAAACTCCGTAAGGCATTCCATGTCCGTAAAAAGCTGGTCACTTCTAGATTCATTCCCATTAGGACTCTCTAAAAGACCAGTGAAGCCTTCTTCAGCTGCCACAGGTAACGCTACTTCGGTACTAGTGAATGCTGATTTTACACGGCAAAAAGTTGCAACACCTACAAATACTCACTCGAGTCACTTCAATACAAAAGGGGATGCTAGATCATGTTACTAAATTCAGAAAAATCCTAGTTCATAGTAGGTTCATCAATAGTAAGCACAAGATGATTAGTGGTGTAGCTTTAGCATTTAATAGTATACTATTTCAAGTCTCTTGTTATTACATTACTTCCTCACCAACTTGACATTAAAAAATCTAGTTTTATGTAAGATCTTTTCATATAAAGGCTTCACAGTTCAATTCACCGCTATTGATAAGTTCAATGCAGCACAATAGGTTCAAACATTCCAGGTGAAAACAAAATTGTCAATTATTCATATTGCTAATAGATCGGATTCAGCTTCTTTGTTATCACTAACAAGGGTAAGAGCAAGGATCATCCAACCCCAAAACTTGCCTCAGTGGAAGCCACTAAGTGGCATTGGGGATTTGGGTTAATGGAATGTATTCATATAGCTAGTTACATACACATTTCTTGTGCAAGAAAACACAGAAAAAGTAAAACCCAGTAAGTGAAATGTAAGGAGATTGATACCAGAATAACCGGTGCGGCCTTTTCCACAGGTACGTGTACAAGAAAAGAAGGATTCGTATCCTTCAGCAACAATTAAATCAGCAGTAAGCTCCTGTCTAGTCACTTTTATCTCCTGAAATTCAAAGCTAAATTAACTAAACAATAAACCCAATACATAGATTCAAAAACAGGCAGCAAACATCCCACCCCATTGTCCCCTCTAGGTGGGAACACTCTTGTGTCATTTGGGACAATGTTTGGTTCAAGGCAGCCTCGTATATTTTATATACTCTATGACGCCCCTTTTACAACAAAGCCATTTTAGCTAGAAGTGTGATCTAAAACAGCCATCTTTATATGCTTTATTCTACTTGATATTCAAATTCACGAACTTCTATCACGTTGGCTATGACACCATGTAAGGGAACAATTCAATCAATAGCTCAAGGTGCAAATTAAACAACATTATTTCTATAGTCTACAAATAGACTCAATGAGATAAAACAAAGCAAAATAATTCACAGAATCAATAGAGTATTATGATTAGGGGACAAACCTGGAAACAAATAATGTCAGCATCCAGAGAATCAAGCAATTTAAGGAGAGAACCATACTGAGCTATACGTTGTCGGATGCCATTGACATTGTAAGTTACAATCTTCAACATTTCGGGTAATCAAATTCATGGATATCATGACATTACCAATTTAAGATCTTTAACGGCTTTTGACAATTTATATTAGTTTTTTTCATTGAATCATTTCATCAAGCACATGGAGTGCAATCAAATGTAGCAATTTATCATCATATTCCAGCGACCTAAGACCTGGGTATTGGGATATGGAAGTTTGATCAATGGAACCAGAACCAGAACCAGAACCGTAATCGGAACGCTGAACGGAAACAGAAATGGGAAGGAGGAATTTTCACGCCCTTTTAACTCGTAGAAGTATAGAAGTTAAGGATCCTTTTGATTTATAAGGTCACTAAAATGATGAACTCGTCATCATCATACGGGTATATCCCGCCCATAAAAAACTATAACTAAAGCGATAACTCATACCAATAAAAGAGAACCTCGAACTAAAATGATGAACTACATGTCTAAAATATTTCACTTTTAATAAGCAATTATAGGAGTAGGGGTGTTCAAAACAGACTCGATGACCCGATAGACACCGACTATTAGTGATGGCCACGGTCCGGGTTGGGCCGGTTCCGTTCCGGTTCCAACCGGTTCCGGTTCCATTTGGAACCTGACCCGGACGTTTCCGGTTCCGGTCGGTTCCGGCGGTTCCTTGGCGGTTCATGAGACGGTTCCGGCGGTTCCAATTTCCGGGTCGGACCATCGGTTCCGTTCTTTTTTTCCTTTAATTTTAATTAAAAAAAATACTATAATAATGCGGACGTACCTTCGTCGATTACTTGATTATTAGCGAAATTCATTGATTGTCATCGTTATTAAAATATTTACTAAAAAGAAGGAATAAATAAATTAATAAGAAACGAATCAACGATAAAGATCATAAATAAAAAAAAGGGGAGAGAATGGACTTGAACCTAGTATCCCGAAGGAATACTAAGCTGCCTACGTATCCCGAAGGTATCAAAGTCCACGTAGTTCTTTGTCATACCTTTTATTATTAGTTGTTGAATGTCGTGGGCCGATATTCCGTATTCGCGATCCTACTCGTCATCGTCATCATCTGGTTGGTTAGATGCTTCCGCCAACTCTCCTTCCGACGATGATGCAGACGTATCCATCATCATCCATGGATCATCTTCGTCTTGATCATCATCGTTCTTTAGTCCTTGCATTCGGACCTCCGCTTGATCCCAATCTTTTTTGCAAACACATATTTGAATACTATGTGGTGCAAGACGGGATCTTTTTTCATCCAAAACTCTTTTACCTGCACTAAAAGCCGACTCCGACGCAACAGTAGAAGCAGGAATTGCAAGGATATCCTTTGCAATCCGCGATAATATATGTTATTTTATTGATATTTCTTTCCACCATTCTAAAATATTATAATTACTTTGGTCGATTTCAAAGTGATGTTTAAGATAATTATCTAATTCTAAATATGAAGCGGAGGAGGAGGAAGAAGATGACTAGAAAATTATCATCTCGACTTATTATGTTAGCGATTACGGGATTATAATAATCGGGACGTGCCGAGACGCTAGCACGCCTAGACATATCGCGACTCGGGTTATATATACTAGAATAATGGTCATAAAGGTCCGCTAAAAGTTTTTTACAATTTCCTACACAATTATGTACATCACTAGACGGGCGATCTAATGCTTGGTACTAAAATCCTATTATTTTACTTAGGTTTTCCGTACTAAAACACGGATCTAAAATTGTCGCAATTCCATAAATATAAGGAAAGTTAGTGAAATACGCTTTCCACTTATCCATCATATCTGCAAGAATCGGCTTTAAAAAAACGTTACTATCATCATGAGAATGTCTAAGAAGATGATAAAAAACAATAATACATTCACTTATTACTAAGTGAACGTTTGGTTCATAAACATATGAAAAAATCTTAGTTTCGTGGACATATGATAAGTGCAATTATTTGCACTCATCATTAACATATTTGCGCTCATTTTCGATGTTTAGAGGCGGTTTAGGGTTGTTTTATGTGGTTTCACTCCATTTCGGTATTCCATGTCCAATTTGTAGCCAAATGGGTGAATTATGGTATTTTGAGTCATTTTTGTGGGTTTTTGGTGCTAATCATGTTTACAAGGCTCAATGAACGTATCAATGTATCAATTTTGTCAAGCCATGAAGAGTAAAAAAGCAAAAGAGTAGAAAAGTGTTGTTAATGCAAAAGTATTAAGGTGAAATTTGATACATGTCTACTCTTTTGGCTATAACTTTTGATAGGAATATTGTATTAATACAAAGTTTGCGGCATTGGAAACTAGACTTCAAGGGCTTTCCAACGGTATATTATATGTCCGATTCCGATAACCGAGAAAGAAATGGCGAGCGTTTGAAGTTGATGCAGTTTTTCAGCTCCGGGTCCGGTTCCGGTTCCGGTTCCATGGAACCGTTGGGCGGGGTGAACCGTTCCGGTCCGGGTTCGCGGTTCTGGGCGGTTCCACTGAACCGGTGGGGCGGGTGAACCGGTCCGCGGTTCTTTGGTTCGGTTTTTTCGTTTTTTCCAGCGGGTTCACGGTTCCGCGGTTCAGTTCCGGTTCGGAACCTGTCACGAACGTTCCGGTTCCGGTTTCAAGCGGTTCGGGACCGGTTTGGGACCGGGCCAACCCGGACCGTGGCCATCACTACCGACTATATAACTGAACCCGATTTGACCCGACTTAAAAATGTATCTATAATTATGTAAAAACCAATGTGAATACAAAACTCGATTTTAAACCGACCCGAAATTAACCCAATGACCCGAATGAACACCTCTAAGTACAACTTTATAAATTAGGTAGAATATAAGGAGAAAAGGTATGCTGATTAGTGAATGAATTAAATAATAGATAGTATTCCCTCCGTTTCCTATTGATGTTTCCATTGGGAATATTCACAGGAATTAAGAAAAATGAAATCTTTTAGATAGTGGAGATATTATTTTATTGAATAATAAATTTGATGGAGTAAAAGTGGGGACCACAAATATTAAAAAAGTATTTAAAGAAAGTTAGTGGAAAAAATATAAGGACCACAACTAATTAAAAATGTTTTTATGAAGTTAGTGGGAAACATGTGGGGACCATAAGAAATATAAAAATGTTAAAATGGAGTTAGTGGAAGATATGTGGGGACCATAATCATTATTAAAATATTAAAATGAAGATGGGTGAGGTTATTTTTGTCCAAAATTTGTGATATAAATAAAAAGATTTCTTATGGGAACAACAATTGAAACACCCAAAAATAAAAAGCGGTAACTTTTTTAAGGAACGGAGGGAGTAGTATTTATGTAAATAAAATTTAAGGAACTAATTACTTAACTGTATAAATTATTAACTATTTTAGTACTATTATATTTACAAATATTCGACAAATAGAGCTATAAATTGTTTTTATTTTTGGATGTCAATAAAAATATGAAAAATATAGAACATGCACACTAGGCAATTTATAGAGAAAAGTAAAAAGGTTTATTACTTGTTAAATGAAAAGAGAAAAGATGTAGATACATGTTAGTAAGATTTGCAAGTTTTATTATCACTCCTAGTTATCACTTGCCAGTTTTAAAAAAATGACTTCACTAGTGTGAAAAATAAAGTAAATTAAGGCAAGTTATAGTAGGAATTGTGCATCTTATTGGTTTCAAGTATTAGACAATATGAATTGGAGTTATAAAAAAGGTTATTCCACATTGTTGGGGTTTTGTGACTCAAACTGAGTCTAAGACTGATTGAAGGTGAATTGACTGTGTTTTCAATAGTGAAAGTCGACTCGACTCCCTTGGTGGAGGGGCTCACCATTGAATCGGCATTAGGTACTGATCTTACATCGTTTTACCCAGAAGAGAAAGTGGAGTAAAGCTGACTCGATACCGAATGATGCTTCGCAATTGATTTTTCCAAAACCTAATGTCGAGTTGGTGCTCTAGGGGTTGGGTCTAGAGCTGACTCGACGACAGTTGTATGCTACGTTCTGACTTGATTTTTGTGGGTTCATTGTTAATAGTTTTATTTCTTTGCCCTAATTTCTTAATTTATGACGTGTACTACATAAAAGCCTTGTTGGTTGGAATTAGGGTTACATACTACAGAGTGAGAAAGACTAAAAGAGAGAAAAAGCAAGAGAGAGCCATTATTAGGGTATCTAATATTCATCTTGTAATCTTCCAGTTTAAAGTGAAAAGTTTGATTCTCGGTGCCCCGTGGACGTAGCTATCTCATCGATAGTAAACCACGTAATTTTCTCGGTGTGATTTTCTTTATTGTTTGCATTGAATCTTTGATGTTTTCATTTATCACTTCTACTGTTGCACAACACATATGTAGCATCAGATAAGCTCAAAAATAGAAAAATTTTATATAGTTGTTCACACTGTTGCATTTACATTGTTTACAGTTGAGCTTGTAGCATTAATGACCAAAAATGATATTGGATTGGGAGGTTAGGAGCATAAAAGAAATACCTACACGTCTACAATTCTCTTATGTTAACAAAATTAAACTATGTTTTCAAAGGTCTCAACAAAAATAATCCCTCCTACCACAGCAACTAGAAAGGGTTTACCTCTAAAAGGTTTTTAGGCGTGTTCAATGAGCCGGTCCTTATTTTGAGTTTTTATTCGATCCGTTTTTAAAAGGGTTTTGTAAGGGCCGGGTCGAAAATTGGTCAGGTCAAAAACGGGCTATATTATAATTAAAATGAAGCGGGCTATAAAAGGGCTCACTAAGGGCCGAAAATCGGCCTATGTAAATAGTATAATTAATGTATAATTTAAATATTATAAATGACAATGTCAATAAAATTATTAATATTTTTTCAATCTAATTATTATAAATGATAATTTAATTGTCATAAATTGATAAATGGGGATTTAAATAATTTTTTAGTAGTAAAAATAGGCCGGGTTGGCCGGATCGGGCTTTGAAAGCCCAACCCATTTAAAGCCCATAATAGTTTTAAAGGCCCTTATTCGACCCGACCCATATTTACTTCAGCTCGACCCTTATCCGACCCATTAAATACCCATGTATGCAAGCAACCATCTTCTAACTTAAATCATAAATGTGACTGAGAGTCGATTATAAGGATTTTTAAACTAAGGATTTTCTAGCTAGGAAGAGATTTGTAAGAAATCATCTCAAAATATTTCCTATAAATTATACGGATTTTCAAGCCTACCTCCCAATAAAAAAATAACCTTTAAAAATACTACTTCATTCAATTTACTACTAATGCCTCATTTGCTTTTTGGACATTATTCATTTCTTACTTTTTATTTGTATTTTATTATTAATCTATAAGTTAAAATATAATTAAGTGGGATCTTGTTTGATTTGTCTCAATGCAAGGATTATTTATATCAATTTTCCATAATTATTAATTATAGACAATTAGAGATATTAAAAATTAAATAAATGCGTTAGACATAACGCAAATGAGACATTAATAGTGAATTGGATAGAGTATTGAGCATCTAATTGAACAATCCTCCCCTAGATCATACCCCAAAGATAATACCTAGTGTCTTTAAGAGCAAACCACTAATTAACCTTGATTGTCTCTTAATTTTGACTAAATTATGTATACATTGAATTTGACCAATTAAACTTTAGACAAGAACGTGTGCAAGACACAATTTAACCCCCAAAATATTCCTTTTTTGGCTTAAAAAACAAGAAAAAGGGAAATTAATTCCATTTATGGTTAAAGATAAGTTAAAAAACTTTACCAAAAATCAGTTTAAGATAGAAATTCTTGTACTTTTGCAAAGCACAAATCTTTTATCCTTGTTTATTCTTGTTTGATCCATCATCTTTCATGTGATCAAGAGACAAGAATAAACACAAAGAAAGAATCTTTAATATAGTAACTATTTCTTCAGTTGTTTATCAAATTCTTTCTGTAATAAAAATCTAAGCTTTACCCATTTCAAATACACTAATTTAGTTGGGATTGAATCATTGAAGCTAACAAAACAAATTGGGTATTGTTAGAACAAAATAGAAATGGATCAATGGCAAAGTAATAAAGTTTGCCCTCCTGGTGGATCCCAAAGTTCCCTGCTTGATTCCAGGTTTGTTTCCCTTTACTTTTAATCTCAAAGTTAGTGCTTTTTAATTTCATAATGGGGTTATTATGTACTTAATGTAAGATTAATGCTTTTATGATTAATTTGCAATTTTGAATTCTGGGTCAATTTTTTCTTGTGGGTTTTTATTGGAATGATGTTCTTGATTGTTAGGGTTTGATGAATATTTTGGTTGTATATTCTACAATTGATGAAGATTTTAGGGGGAAATTTTAGGGGATTATGTGGCATTTATGTAGAGTATTGGGTTATTGTATCAATCATGAGTATACAAATTGGTGAAGTTTGGAGATTGTTGTTATTTGTAGTTTTATACTTGAAGTACTAATAAAACTATATGTGATTAGGTTATATTGGGTGACATGATATCATATTCTTATGTCCCTTATTTCGAATGGGCTAAAGATTTATAGTTTTTTGATTTCGAATTTAGTGGACTAATGTAGTACACTTCTTATTTAGGTAAAATTAAGGGTCAATTGGAAACAATCTCTTTGTTAGTTTTATGATTTGTAAGGGTAATGTTGCGTACATCCGACTCTCCCAAACCCCATCTTAAGTGGGAGTCACCGAATGTATTAGGGTAGTGGAATGGTGATGATAACTTATTCTTATGTTGAATTAGTTTGAATTATGGACAGAAAGTAATTTCCTTTTGCAGAAATTGGTGTCTATTTAGGCTATTAGGTAGGTGCAATGGGTTGGGGGCCTATTGGAGGCCCTAATCCAACACTTAAGTTCAAGGGTCTAGAAAGGGTTGGGTTGAAAACGGGGCGGGTTATAAACGGGCCTTATCAATACGGGCTGGATAAGGGTTGTTGAGGGCTGAACAAGGGTTGTGGAGTTGATAAGAGGACAGAGAGATGAACCTGTTGAAGAAGAGAATACAAACTGCAATTAATAAATGAAATTTGTAGAAAGAACACAAAAGCTGCACAGTCAAGTTGATTTAAATAAAGTTGTGGAGTTTATAATTCTTACTTGTTTCATTTTTTTGTGAATTGAAATTCATGAATATGCTTCCAGTAATATCGGCAAGCCAACAATTATAAACAAATGTTAATTATTGGAAATGAGTCGGCAGTAGCAACTAAATAGGGAGTAGAACTTTATTATTCCAGCAATTAAAATTATTTGATGCTCTACTTTTTTTAATACTAATAATACAATGTCATAAATTACATCATATATTTATTTATTTCCAGAAACTGTGTTATGTAAAGGTTAATTTATTAATTGCAGTTTGTAAAGTATCAGATATGGGTTGGGCCGGGCCCAATAGACCCGACCCGTTTTAAACCCGTGTTGCATCTTGCAAGGCCCGACCCGTTTGAGTTAAAGCCCGATTCGGCCCTTATCCAGCCCATTGCATAGGTCTAGGTAGGATTATTTAGATTATGGAATACTCCTACATTGAATGCTAATTAATACCAAGGGGTGACATTTCAATGTACATTCTTGTATGCATTGGAAAATATACAATTTTTTAGAAATTGTTGTGTATTTAGGCTATTATTTGGTAGGATCCGGATCGATCCGATATCCGGTTTTGAACACCCCTAGGTACATGTACATGTCTTTGTTACAGTGTGATAGGGTATAATGGAATAGGTGTGATGTGAGATGAATTTAAGAGGAAAACTAACTTCTATTCTCCCAAACGGCAAACGATGACCCTTACATGGAGAAAATTGATAAAATGTTTTCCGTCCAGTGTTTAATTTGTATTGTTTGGCAGTGATACATATTTCCAACCAACCGGATGAAGCTCTTCATTCCTTATTTTGCCATTTGATTTCATAGGCAAAGGCCAGAAGAAGTGAAGGACCCTATTTCTGTGCGGAAGGTTCAGAAAGCTGACCGGGAAAAATTGAGGAGGGATCGACTAAACGAGCAGTTTCTAGAACTTGGAAATGCTCTAGGTAATCTGTTTATCATTTTGTGTGCAAGGACGTCATTTTTTGTGCTTTTGCTTAACGATAGTTCATAAGTCTGTGTTATATTGTACGACTTTATGAATTAGAAGTGCATGCTGCACATAAAGCCATACTCTTAATCCCGCAACACCCGCTACATTATGCGTGGTTCATCCAAGATACTTTATTTTGCGAATGTGGTTACCACTTAGTATTCCATTTGACATATCCTAGAATGTAGTCTTGTTTATCTGTCAAATGAGCTATTGGCGTGCATGACTGTCTAGTAAAACAATTTATGAAAGACGATCTGACCGGATTTAACTTCGATCCCAAGAAATAATTGACTTCATAAATGCTATTGGTGCTTGCGTATGCAGACCTAGTTTGTCGGGAAACTAGCATTATTTCCTTGTGTGACCCTGGTTTTTAGCGCTCGCATAGGCAACATCTCTCGGTGAAGTCTGAGGCTAGACGGTGTCTGGTGTGTTAACCGGTAAGGACGATTGTATACTATCTCCATTGTAATTAAAGTCGCCGCATTCAACTATAGTAGTAAACCAGTAAGCAACCTGTATTTAGAGGGATCCATGGCCCCCCGGAAAATGTTAAGGTCACAAATATTGTTTGATATTTACAATAAAAAGGCGTGGCTTAATGGTTAAAAGTATAGTTTTTGAATTCAAGGTTTGTTAGTTTTATCGTACAAGCCCTTAGCTATATGTTTTGCTAACAAATGTATTTCCCGTAATCAGATCCTGACCGACCCAAGAATGACAAGGCAACTATCTTGATGGATACCATCCAACTATTAAGAGAATTGAATTCTGAGGTGAACAAGCTCAAAGCCGAATATTCTTCTCTCTCAGAGGAATCACGAGAGGTGATATATGCTACATCGTTATTACTTATAAACCGGTTGAGATAATCCTATGCGCTTCTCATGAGTTGATTTGAAACAGTTGACCCAGGAAAAAAATGAGCTTAGAGAAGAGAAGGCGTCTCTGAAATCCGATATTGATAGCCTCAATGCTCAGTATCAGCAGAGATTAAGGGTCGTATTCCCTTGGGGAGCCGTTGAACCATCTGTAGTCATTGCCCCACCTTACTCATATCCGCTTCCCGTGGCAGTTCCTCCGGGCCCGATTCCCATGCAGCCTTACCCTTTTTTCGGAAGCCAAAATACTAGTACGATTCCTACTCATCCAGCTTATATGTACCCAACTCCGCCAAATCCACATGTTGAGCAACAGCCTATTCAGCCCGCATCTACGAATGTTTTGAACAAACCAGATTCCCAAAGCAAAGCTTTTGACAGCAGAAAATCCAGACATCATGAGAGAACTGAAGACTCCAGTGATGTTGCGACAGAGTTGGAACTCAAGACACCTGGTTGTGGGCGGCAGCAGGTCAGTTCAATGTCGGTGCAAGGTAGAGGTGTTCATTCAGGTCATCGGGTCGATTTCGGGTCTGTTCATAATTGGTCTTGTGACCACATTGATTTTTATATAATTTTAAATTCATTTTGACGTTGGGTCAAGTCGGGTTCGGTTATAAGGTCGGGTGAATATTGGGTCCCCGAGTCTGTTTTGAACACCACTAGTGCAAGGTTTTCTTTCTTGTTAGTTGCTTGATTGCGTATTTTCATGCATATACAGGAATCTGATAGAAAAGGCAAGCAATCACAAAAAAAGGAAAAGACTTCTATCAACGAAGGGTCTTCAAGCAGATTTTCTTCCTGTCAAGGTCCTCAAGAGAGTTCCTCAAATAGTGTAAGTCACATTCCAAGATCTGACTCGTGAAGCAGTTAACATTCCTTCGTACATCTCAAGGTAGTCTCTCGATTTAACGTCTGATTGGTCTTGTGCAAGATATCGGAAACTTAAAAGTGTAATTAGGTTCTGACTTAGCTCATTCTAATGGTATGCTAGGCTTGTTGTGGCTCATTGTTGTCATCTGTAAATGTGAAAATAATAGTTGGGGATTTGAATTTGGAGCTACGCAATGCGATGGATAATGTAATATTCAAAGGAAATATATATAGTTTCATGATCTTTTGTCAAAACACCATCGCACATCACCTGAAACGTCCGTGTTTCTTCATGTCAATCGTTTTAGTGGCTATCAATGCATTACATTATGGCTATCAATGCATGTTGAGTGGCTTTCGAGAAGTTTCCCTAGACCGACCTAGATGTCTTGAAAATCACTCGACTTCTTTCCCCGAAGTCTTCCCATGTCTCCCTCTCTTGCCGGTCTCCAACAACCTGTCTATGTCCGATTTCAGACGCACGCGGTTTAGAGAAAGGTTTCCGGAAGAGATTTCATGGCAGTGAAAGCGCGATAGCTTTGAATGGTCTCAACAGCAGAGGTTCTAAGTTTGTTTGGTGCTCATGTATTGTAAGGATGGACGGGGGTGGTTTAGTGCTAGTGTTCATTTAATCACAAGATTAGACTAACTATTGTTCACAAGACTCACATTGATGAAATGAAAAAATTATGAGCTTTACATGCTCTCTTTAAGTGAGGTGAGTTTCTAAATTGGTCTAAAATACTAGGAACATTTAGTTTTTTCACACAGTCTTATGTAATAATTCTCTTTATCTAATTATGTATAATAGAATATTTCAAAATTTTAACATTAATAATTTTTGTTTTAAGATGAACCAAACAAGATTTCACTTGAATATGCTTTAATTATAGATTAAAAATCAATCGTA
Organism: Amaranthus cruentus; assembly: GCA_019425755.1. Taxonomy (NCBI): domain Eukaryota; kingdom Viridiplantae; phylum Streptophyta; class Magnoliopsida; order Caryophyllales; family Amaranthaceae; genus Amaranthus; species Amaranthus cruentus. The sequence continues at coordinate 611,403 of CM033453.1, forward strand.
AAATAAAAGTGATGAATAAATAGTGCATAATTTCTAATGTTGCGTGTAATTTGAAACAAAAGAAGTAAAATTCAATATGAAGAGAGTTTTAAAATAAAGTGTAAAACTAGGAAGAATTTTAGAAGTAAACTGCATCAAAAAAATATAAAAGTAGATAAATGCCGACGGAATTCTGTTTGGGCGGAATTCCGTTTGGGCAGAATCTTTGAGTTTGGAGATATTCACACCCTATGTAAGTTGTAACGAACATAAGAAAACAAGAAAATGCTTCATGCCTTCATTTTTAAGAAAAAAAATTCTATGTAAGTCTTCACATATACATGACAAGGTAAAATTTTACATCTCCAAACTACAATCTCCCACAAATTTTGTTCAATCCCTTCCAAGAACTGAACACAAAAACAAAGATCCTCAACCATACCCACCACAAAAGGAGCATATTCACCATTTGGGTATATCCCCATGATCAACATCAAACACCATCTAACACCTAATATTTTTATACAAAAAATCATCCCGACACTTCCGCTTTTTTCCCTTCCCCTTCCTTCCCACGGCCCCCAAACAAGTTCGCACAATCCGCATAATTTGAAGGTTCTACAACTTCATTTCGTTGCGTCTTCTAGTCCCCCTTCTGACCTTAAGAGGAGATGGTGAGCTTATAACCCGATAGCATGCAATATCGCACGCTTTTAAGTTGCTTCGATCATAGCCTCCTTGAGTTTTTCCGGCAAGTTGGGCTGGCAATTTTCCGTGAACTGATGCTTGCAGATCTCAAAAGCCTTCGGAACTCTGATAGGCTTATTTTCCCATCTTTATCGATATCTGCCTCCTCTAAAAGCGGATCGACTGATCCCTTCAATCCCGTATGCTGAAGAAAACAATACTGAAAGTGAGAAAAGCATACATGTAGTAAGAGGATCAAGACTAAATAAACACAAGCAACAATGCCCAATTCACAATGAAATGTTGGTCGGAATTCAGTTTCATTCAAAAAGTGTTCTTCAAACGTTTATCATAGTATACATCTAATACTCTTGCTCAATTCTTGAGAGATCGAATCAACTTCATATGCTTTATCTGTTTGCCGATCAAACTAAAATAATATTTTATTATCTCAATGTCATTAGATAGCCCGGTCTAGGAGTGAAGTACGCTATCTCTGACTAATACCATGAGTTTGCCACTTAGGGGACTTGCACAAATATAAACGAAATGTTTTGTTGCTAGGAGAATACGAAAAAAAGTTTAGATTGTGCAGATGATATCAAAAGAGAGAAGAAATGTGTCAATGATAATTAGAGCAACTATTAGGGTGGACAAAAATAGAAATTGTAGCAAACGAGGACGGGAAAATAGTTTCAAAGTACAAACAATAACTCCAAGATCAGATGATAGTTTCTAGGCAAATAACAAGCTATAACAAGTTCTCTCCGTCCCATTGAATTTGCAACATTTGTCATTTTGGTATGTCCCACTTATATTGAATCATTTCTATTTTTTGACAATAGCCCACCACTTCCTTTTAATCTCATCCATAAATTTTAACCCGCTTTTAATTTCATCCACACAATTTATTTATTTATTCTCTTTATTTATTTATTACCATCATTCACCTTTTTCTTAAAAATCACCCCTTTTTGTTCGATACAAATCTAAGAGGACAGAGGGGTTACATGAGAACCCCATTGGCCCACAGAGGAAGATCATAAGAAGCTAGAGAATGATAGGAAACCAAAGAGTACATTTGTATAGAGTCATAAATGACACTGAAATCAAAACAAAGAACACATGCCAATAATAATGGTAGCATAATATTATTAATGGCTTTAGATCTGAGATGAGATCTTGGTCCTCAAACTCTTAATGCCAGCTAAACTTACCAGTTTGAGTTCTTCAGGTGTTATGAATCCATCTTTATCGACATCAAACTTTTCAAATGCTGCTTGCGACAGTTGTTGCCATTTCTCGTTGTCGTGCTCTTGCAATTGATGTACATGTAGCGTTGCTGCCACAAACTCCGTAAAATCCACAAGGCCGTCAGTGTTGCTGTCGATCTGTAATCGGAAACAGAAAAATGTTCATAATGCCAGCAATAAGTTTTGAAGTAAATGTAAAACTCAAAGGAAAAATTGCCAAAAACAATCCAAACTTCTACTGATTTCCCTACAATAATCCCAACTTTGATTAACCATCAATAATCCTAACTATTAAAGGGTGCTTGCTAAGAACGCACTAAGGTAACCTCTTACCTATACAACAAGTCATTTTGCATAAAAAAAAAAGAAAAAATAAAAAAATAAATACAAAATTAAATTATTAAAAAAGCAAAAAATATTTAAAAATTAAAGAGTAATCGAGTAAGTTTATTTTTTGATTTTTAATTTTAACTTTTAATTTTAAATATTTTGAATTTTTATTTTATTTTCTTTTTTTTGTGTGCTGCAAAAACTGATGACCATTTGAGCAACAATGTTCTTGGATAAATGACCCTAAAATTCAGATTATTCATGGTTAATCAAAAATTGGGATTATTGTAGGAAAATAAATAAAAAGTTGATTATTTTACGTGAATTTTCCAAACTCAAATATACAAATAGTTACCGCTTCAACAATTTCCGTTACGCGGGAATCTTTTAACTTCCATGGCAGGTCCTTTGCTAGGGCCTGCCTCATCTCTTCAAGACTGATGGTTCCGCTTTTATCAACATCAATGGCGTCAAATTGATCTCGCAGATCAGCTAGCTCTTCTTCGTTGAGCGTACTTGCCAATGCCTAAGGGACGAATATGATACAATTTAAAGAGGTTACTAAGGGAGAAAATGAAGAAGCAATGATATTCCTAGTATAGAGTATCATGCAGTATTCTTACCCTCAAGGCAAACTGCTTCATTCGGCTGTACTTCACGAATTGTCGCATGTTTCGTAAAACTGATATGTCAATGGGAATATCCAGCGCGTTTCCTCCTTCTCTGACCCACGGGTGTGCTAAAAAGTTCGAGTAGGAAAGGGAACTAAATAAAATTAGGAACTGATAGCAATTTTTTTGAAATCCGGAGTTGGAATAGCTTGATACCGAGGGTAAAACAAGATAAGAGCAAATACTTACAGAGTGCCTGAGCAGCAGTATATCGAGCACGAGGATCCTTCACAAGTAATTTCTTCACAAAATCCTTGGCATCATTGCTTATAGTAGGCCACGGCTTACGACGAAAATCAGGCTTGTTCCGCAAAACCTGGAACAAAAAGAATTTCGATTCAGTAAAAGAGAAATTCAAAATATCAAACGAACGGTAGGCAGAAAGTATTTATGGCAACAGTCCCACCACCAACACATCAGGTGCTACCTATGCTACTAGGACACGAGTACTAATGTTGGATATTGGTACGTGTCCAAGTGTCGGATACGTCTAAATATTCAGTTTTATGCCTAAAATGAAGTGTCTAGGTGCCATACCAATGTCCGAGTATCAAGGATCAGACACAGGTACATGAAGTAAGATGAAGAATCCGAGTAACATAGGGTGCTACATACCTCCTTGAAGATACCATCTTCAGTTTTATCCCAAAACGGGCGTCGCCCACAAAGCAATATATAGGTTATGACACCAATACTCCAAACATCAGACTCCGGACCTGATTTTCGTTTTAGGACTTCTGGTGCGACATAGTAGGCGCTGCCAACAATATCCGTAAATTTTCTCCCTGCAAGAATAATATTTGCCAGAGACATCAGCATTTTGCACAATCAAATGACAGTCAGATAGAACAAGAGCGTGTCTCCAAATTAGAGGTGTTCAAAGCAGACCCAATGGCCTGACATTTACCCGACCTTATAACTGAACCCGATTTGACCCGATTTCAACTGATCCAAAACACCCAACCCGAAATCAACCCGATAAACCGAATGAACACCTCTACTCCAAACAAACAAAAGCAGTATTACAAAATATGTAGTTCACAGAGAAAAGGAGCAAAGCATCCTCTAGAACTACACAGGGGAAAACATGATGCATAAAGGAACACACATTGCCAGAATTAAGGTTGATTCATGTCCGTTCATCAACTCACCAGGTTTGATGAAATCTGAAAGACCGAAGTCTGTCGCTTTTAAAGCTGAATCCTCTTTAGGTGACTTGAAAAGAAAATTCTGCAAACGAAGAAATCGGTTGACGTTTAACATATGCACAGTATAGTCAGATTTTGTGTTACGTAAATACGATTGAAGGCTACCTCAGGTTTCATATCCCGGTGGACTAGACCATTTAAATGACACTGAGCAGCAACTTTAAGCATTTGCCGTACTACAACTGCTGCGTCTTTCTCTGTGTATCGGCTATCCTTTCTGAGGAAGTAAAATAAGCAACATAAGAACATTTACGTACCCAACAAAAATTCACATTCGGACTTCGGCTGATGAAGTGAATATAGCTAAGGAAGAGAATTTGCTTACTTGGCTAGTATTCGGTCCAACAACTCCCCACCTTCACACAACCTGATGACATACAATTGTTAGCATAATCTTCATAACAGGTCAATTAAGGTACACAGTAGGACAAATGAAGTCTCATACAACAACAACGCCAATGTTAGGCCGTGACTATTCGTCATATGATCGCCCCATGGGCCCACTCGTGTGGACGCACCCACAAGGCACCCGTAGACTCGGGCCCACAAACCCACGGGTAATGAGCGTTGACTTGTATACAACACTTGATGAGTTTCACTCTTTCCCAAAACCATATGGTTTTAGGAAGTTTACTTATCAAGTATTATATTCAAGTCCACAACCCAATATTTTATCGATGTGGGATCGTCCTTACATGTGAAATATTTCCAACAGCCAATGCCTTATCCCAAAAGATTGTGATCAGCTACACGAACCAATAAATCAGTTCCAGTGGTAGTTTCCAAATGAATACTTATATCCCAACCTACCCATCCCATCCCGAGCCATCCATGCTCGCGGTTCCAAGTAAGAGACACTTGGTCGTCTAAAGGTACGCTCTAAAAAGCACAATCATAAAACATTGGATTCAAACTTACTCCATCACTATGTAGACATAGTTTTCATCCTCAAATGCATTATGGAACTGAACTACATTCTCATGGCCAGCAAGGGCTATTAATATCTTAACTTCTCGCTTAACATCCTCCACCGCAATAGGAAGCACCATCTGCAAACAAAAACATCAACATCACATTTCAATACTAAAAATGCATCAATGACTTTCCCTATTCAAAATAGATATAGATAAACATCCAAGAGGCAAGATGAAATAACAAGAAATTGCTCTAGTACCCATCAAGCAGGAACAATTCGATTCGATTTGCTGGTATAAAGAGCATAACATAGCTATATCAGTAACACAAGCATCCATTACCATAACTCAAATAGTTAATTCTATATGGTATGACCTAATCTAATCAATTTAAACTTGATAAACTAAAACAACCTAATCAAATCAAAACAGAACCAGTCACTATTCTAAAAAAAGTAAGGATTCTATCTATGTAAAAGTTCTTTTCAGATAACACAAATGAAATTCAGCAAGCAACTATTGTCTTTTATAAATTATAATTCCATTTTTAACCTTGATTTCTAAATTCTAAACCATCGTCACATGATTCACTGATCTCTTTGCAGATGCCGAATAAAAAAAAAAGCAACTTATCATCGATTACTAGCCATTTTACAGTCATTTTAAGCGAATTACAAATTCAAAATACGAATTAACCGGCAAATTAAGTTACACCGTCCTAACCCCAATAACCCAAAAAAAAAAAAAAAAACTTCAGCAACCCAGAAAAAACAAATACATGAACAGAAAAAAAAAAAAAAAAAAAAAAAAAAAACCCAAAATTAAAATCAAGAAATTAAAAAAATTTAGTACCTTACTCTTATCAATCTTCTTGACAGCAACACGATCTCCATTAGATTTATCAGTAGCAACATAAGTATACCCAAATTGACCATGTCCCAACAATTTCCCAATTGTATATTTATATTCAAAATCTTTATCATACCCAAAATCTGTTCTTTTTCCACAAGGAATAGCACCTTGACGCCTAGAACTGGTTTTTTCTCTATGTTTAAACATACCCACATTATTATTATTGTTATTTTTATGATTTTTTCCATTACCCTCAATTTCATTTCTTTTTTGGGTTTGTTTTTGATGAGACCCATCATTTTTTGGTGCTGTATTTGCCACAGATTTTGCAGGTTCTTTCCTTTGATTCTTGATTACAGTTAATGCATTATTTGTTGTTGTTGTTGTTGTTGAATTGCTATTTGATCCATTCACTTTTGTGGTTGATAAACAAGAACCCATTTTTATTTTAATGAAAAGATGATTTTTTTGAAGAATTGGAGAAATACCCAATAATAATTGAGGTGTTATTAGGGTAAAATGTGGGAATTATATATATATAAGAAAGAAAAATGGGGGATGAAAGTAAAGGGAAAAGGGAAAGAGAGAGGAAGGTGTTTGATAGGGAGGAGGATGGTGGTGATTGTTGATTGGTGATTGGTGGTCAAATGGGGAGACTTTGAAGGAGAAACTTTATTTATTTATATAAGAATTTAGATTTTTAAAAATGGAGGAAAATCATTGATTTTTTTGTCTAATGATTTTCCCCCATTTTCTTCTTCTTGAGATTATGGTGAATTTTTTGCGGTGATTTTTTGTTTTTGTGTTATTTATTAAGTTAAGTTTTTATATTTGTTCTTTTGAGGCAACAATAACTTCATATTGCAAGAGTGACAAGGGGAATTGTGTTTCTTAAAATCTTGTGAGAGACGGTCTTTTTGAGAGGTCAACTCTAATTAGGTGGCCCATAAAAGAAAATATAGAATAAGAGTAAGAATTAAACTCTAATGGACTGGGCTTGAGAGGCGTCTCTCAAAAAAATCGTCTTTCAGGAGACTTGCTGATTATGTTTATACATGCAAAAACTTCTAATCAATTATTATGTTTTGTAAATCATCACAAAACGATAAATATAATAATAAAATAAATAACACCAAAAATGATAAATTAAAATAACAAAATTCTCTCTCTGTCAAATTTTACTACATAAGGGTGATTTGTTAACTTCACAAATAATCGTTATTTACTAAGACTTTCTCTTTTACATGTAATGAGAACTAAACTTCTATTCTAAAAAATATAAAGTTACTTTCTTTGTCCCGTCAAACTTAACACATAAGCATTTGGTAAAAAAATATCAAAACAAATGATGCAAAAATAAATATTAGGGGTAATGAAATAAATGTTTGAATGAGATAAAAGGTAAATTAAATATACCAATGAAATTAAATATATTAATGAAAACTAAAAAAAAAAGTGGATCATAGTCAAAAATAGAAATTGAGCAAATTTAATAAGGTAAACTAAAAATAAAAATTGGACAAAATAGTAGGATAGATCCGGTGAAAATTATATTCACTTTAGTTTCACATCCACATATGAGTGTTTCTTCCATAGTTCTACTCACTTTTTTTTATGTGATGGAGTATTATAAATTACGACTTTATATCATGATGAAATTAAAAATTTAACGTTATTAAAAAATATTAAAAATTATACATAAGACTCTTAAAATCTTCCTTTGCCTTGTTATGAGCAAAAATTTATAAACATCAATTAATCTAACAAACAAATGCAAATTCCAAAGTCCAACCTAATTGATACAAAATGTTTAACCTACCTTCCCCACCATTAATTACTAACACAAGAGATGTCCTCAAAAGTGAAAACCTAACCCTAAAGAAATATATTTTACTTTCATTATTTGTCCACTAACTCTATCTAACTCCATTAAATTCATTAAATCCAAATATAAATTTTTATACAATTTCTTTTCTCTATTTATTTGAAGATAAAACCGAGTTTATTAAATATTTTTTCTTTCAAAATAAGATAAACCGCAGTCGTCACTCATTGATTTTAATTCACATATTCCGTCCAATCATCTATTTCTTTTCTAAGACCATACATTTTACTCTTTTCGACTTATATTTTTTTCTAAATGAAAAAATAAAATAAAAGTAATTTGTTAGAATAAGCAAACTTGGTTATGGCTTTCAACGCACAATTCTAGCTAGCATACATCTTGCATACAAACTCCAACGCTGTATACGCGTGAATTTTCTATTCTTTTAGACATGTAATTCTATGTATGAAGATTGAAGATTATCCGCAAGTAAATTTAAAAGTATATTCCTCTCTTTTTAATGGGATATTTTTCTCTATTATATATTTCTTCATTCTATAATATTTGCTGAATTTGACTTTTTACGCACTCTAATGCGTTATTTTGATTATTTATTTATTAAATTATACACGTTTAAAAATTATAAAAAAGTAATATTAATATTATGAAAGTATGTGATTTAGACGATTCAAACAAGATCCCACTTGACTATTTTTTCTTACACATTAGCCGCAATATATAAAATAAGCTTGAACGACGAATAGTGTCGATAACAAAAATGTAGCGAGTATTTCAGAACGAAGGCCTACTGATACTTGCGCCCAATAGGGGTCCTAGTATATTTGTTCGTGTAAAATGTACAATACACAAATGTATGTGTGTTTATATAAAATAAATTAAATAAATTGACAAAATAAAATCTAAAATTCATTGTATGTAACCTTTTAAAATATATATAAATAAGAAGACGCCTTGAAAACGTACATATAAAATATATGTAGTCGCAAGTGGGATGGGAACCTTTTAAAATTAGGGGTCGTTACCAATAATCTTTCGTTGTGTAGTATACACGTCTTAAACGTAGAGTTGTTCAAAATTGTCCAGATTAATCAAAAAACAGTAAGACTCGATCAGAAATAACTCTATCAAAATATTTGCATAAACACAAGAATGACAATCAAGTTAGTTTAACTGAACACCCGAATGTACACCTCTACTATATATTAATTATTTATTACTTTATGCAAATTTCGTGGTCCAAAATGATTGGAAATCTAAATCAACAAGCCAAGTTAATTTCCATAAGCCTCTAATAATTAGGAGATGCTTCAATTCTACAAAGACTTGGGAGTTGGGAGTATTGCATTACTTACGTCAAAGTACAAGCCAAATCTAGAATCTTTTTCAACAGAAATAATTTACATACGTTGATATTGCGTAAACTTTACAATGCACTCCATGATTTCCCAAGCATGCTATACAACAAAGCTTTAGTTTGCTCCCACTTGCCTCTTATGCCCAGGGACGGATTTAGGCCATAGCAATGCTGTCACTTGACAGCATTTGGTCATGGTAAAGTTGGTTATATAGCTTATCTTTCACCCAGTTGACCAGTGTTCGAACCCTTTATAATGCGAAGTTTTTTTTAACTTGAATTCATTGACATTATTTGATTTTTTTCTGAATTCGCCATTGCTTATGCCTTAAAAGAAAATATTTTATACTTCTTCTTATTCAAGTTATGTATGTGTCCTATTTTACTTTTCACTAGTTTTAGGTGACCAAATTGGGACCACATGGAAAGGAGAAAGAGTGCACTATTTTACTCCCTTCAATTCTTTTTAATTGTGTCATTTGTTTTTTCACACTTGTCGAGGTAACATTTTGACACTTAATATCTCTAATTATGCTTGAAGAAAAATTATGAAAAGTTGATATGAATAATTCTTGCATTGAGACGAATCAAACAAGATCTCACATGACTATGTTTTAACTTATAGATTAAGAATAAAATACAAATTAAAAAGGATTGATGAATAATGTGAAAAAGCAAATGGGACAATTGAAATGAATTGGAAGGAGTAAAATTTAATAAGGCTAAAGTGGGGTTAGTAAGTGTAAAAGTATGAAAAAAGTTAAGTTTAGTAAGGGTAACCTGGTAAAGTTGACATACTCAAAATACAAATAAGACATTTAAAGTGACTAGACCCAATAAGAAAATGAGACCCTTATGGTGAATAGGAGGGAGTATAATACTTTTTTCATTTCATTATACTTTTATTTTTTTAGCAATCCAATGCGTTATTTTGGTTATTTCTATCTTGAGTTATGCATGATTAAAATACATAAAAATTAATATTATGAAAATAAGAAATATGAGGATTCAAGCAAAACCCCACTTGACTATACTAATTTTACACATTAAATGCAATATATAAAATAATCTAAAAAAATTTTAAGGAAAAAATTGGATTAATCATTAGTTTTATTCGTTGACTCCAATTTGTTGGGATTAACTAAGCTTTATTTGTTGTACTAGTCATTAGTGTGAACTAAATAATTATATATATATATATATGGGGGAAAAATAGTGTAGGTTGACTAGGAGTCTTGTTCTTTGGCTTGGATAAGACAAAGTGTATCCAATGCTTTGAAATGGTCAAGAACTAATTAAGCATCACCAAGCAACCCAATTGGATAAGGAAGTGCTTATCATCATTTATTTATTGCTATTTTGTTCAAGTGTGTATTTTTTTTCCCACTTGTGATTTAATTACATTGGAAGAAGCTTGGAAAAAGTTTAAAACTAATTATTCAAGTAATTTAGTCAAAGTGAAGAAAAGAAAAAAAAAATGTTGATCGAATTTGTTGCATACTGACAAGTTATTGGCTAGTTTGACTAGTAAGAATTATTAGTGATTAGTTAGCTTTTATAATCTGTTTCATAAAAGTTAGTTATATTTGGTGTGAATTGGTTGATGATTATTTGTGATAAAAAAAATGTAGACAAAAAAGCCTAAATTAATGAAAAAAGTTATCATATATAGACCATAATAATATTTGATTTTGACTACAAAGTTAGTTTTTTTGTTCTAACTTAAAAGTTATTTATCAAATAAATTTTAGCTGTATAACCAACTAAAAAGCTAAAAGTCGTAAAAAAAATCAGTTATCAAACACACTCTAACACCCACTGGGTTTAAAGTAAATTAGTTCGACTTGTTAATTCAATTCACTATCGATCATCAATATCATTAGCTACCAACTATTCTTTCGGTCTCTTTAAGATTGATACAAGAGGATTTAAATAAAAGAAAATATCATTATATATATATATATATATAAAAGATCAATACACCTATTTTAAGGCTATAATTAAAAATTATTGACCTAAAATATAAAAATTGAATAAAAGTATAATTAAGGAGTCGTCATCATCATACCTAGTGTATTCCGTTCATATAAAACTATGATCAGGGTCTAGGGAGGAAATGAATGCGACACCTCATACTCATAAAGGCGAGCACGGCTAAAAAACCCCTCGGCTCGAAAAAACAAGAGAAGCTCCTACAAGGAATAGGACCGAGTTAAAATTATGTGACAATGATGACGTGAGATTGAAAACGGGTCAAAATGGTTGGGTTCAAGTTTCATTTGGGGTTTGACCTTATTTTTATCGATATATCCAAATCGAATCATTTTATGGTTATGGATCAATTTTTTTGCATTATGACCCACTAATTTCCGATCAAGTCATTAATTTCGGATCAGATAAAATTTTTACAAGTCTAATATAATGGACAAAAAAATGTAATGTTTTCTAATAATAAATTTAAAAATAAATAAACATGTGAATGCAAATTTTTTTCCAATATATTTAACCTATAAAGTATTTAGAAACTGTAGTTAACATTTAGTCTAATAATCATTTTTTATAGCTTTTTCTTATGAAAACTTATCTATTGGCTCTATAATAATCGTCGACTTAACATATATAGTCATTCCTTTCATGAGGAGTTAACTAATAATTATTTTTAATTATCAGGTATATCTATCTATCTATAACTAATACTAAAACAAAACACTGCTGATGTTATCATTTTTTAAAATTGCTTACGTGTCACAATCTCAACAAAAATTTTTCCTCTAAAACACAATGATGATGTCATTGCATTTATTATTGATATTTATAGCTTTGACTTTTTTTTCTAATTATGATTAATATTATCAATATTGATTGATTTTTTTTTACTTTTTAGATCATATCATTTTAATATATGATAAAATCATATATTTTATTTTATTTTTTTAAAATTATTTATAAAATCTTTATAATGTTATTTATTGAATGAATATAGAATATTTTGAGATGATTAAAACATAAATCTATCAATATTTTAATTTTTTCTATTTAAATAAATATATCAAAAAATTTAATAAAACCGTCGCACGGACATTATCTAGTTTTACATAAAGTTCAGATCAATGATTTATTAGGCCTAATTATGTTTGGTAGACAAAAAAAAAAAAAATAGTAAAATCCATTATTATGCATGCAATCCATATGGGATTATTACTAATAAATATCGGAAAACTAATACTCCCAAAATGAATGAGTTGTATAGTAATCACTTAAAATCAAACAACACTTGAGTAAAAGCTCACAACAACTTTTTAAAGTCCAATTTCAAAAATATTTTCTTTGCAAAAATTTAAGACCTCAAATCAAGCAATTAAACCATAGATAACAAAAATGTAAATTATATTAAACATTATTTAAAACCTTATAACTTAGAGAACAATGTACGATTGGACATCAGAGCCGTATTGAAAAATTTAGGAGTTCTGTGTGAAATTGTAATTTTGCGCCTTATTTATACTATTTATACTAAATATATTTACTTTTATAAACTTATCATATGTTTTTTATTAACTTTTTTCATATACGGGAGAAAGAGGGTCGGAGCTCTATGTGATCGATCACCTCGCACACCTTAAAAACCTCATCTGTTGGAAACCTTCCACATGCTCAGTAGAACTTCTAATCATCATCATCATCTTCATCTTATTTAGCGTATCTCACTCATAGAAATCAGTTGAACTCCTCATCATCATTATTTTCGTCTTACTCAGCGTATTCTACTCATATAATTCGTTGGACTCCTAATTTATACTACAATAACAAGCAATTTCCTTGCACAATCCTTGTTGGATACATTAGACAAATAATACATAGTAGACTGATTCAAGGGTTTGGTGAACGACATTAAAACTAGTACACTTGGACTATTTGGAATTTGATAAATGAATCATGTACATAACGAGTACAATGATGTGGACAACTAACTATTCATTATGAACATAGAAATTTTGGTCAACACTTAAGGCCCTCACTTAATATTCTTACTAATTATGTACTATATTTTTAATTTTTTATTAATATATATATATATATATATATATATATATATATATATATATATAAATATATATAATTTCACAAATTTTTGTGAGAGACATTCTCTTTGAGAGACCATCTCAAATTGGATCGACCCATAAAAAAAATGTAAAATAAGAGTAAAATTAAGCTTTAATAGGTTGGGCCTTGGGAACGTCTCTCAGAGAGACGGTCTCTCAAGAGACCGGCTATTTATATTTTAACTTCTTTTTATCCACGAAAACCGCGTTTAAAATTTCTCAATTTATTTATAAAATATACTCACAATGTAACTATATAACAATTAATATATAATTCTTCGTTCCAAAATACAGACAATATTAACTTTTCATGCAGATAAATACACTAATTCAATCTTTAATATTTCTAAATATGTATGATAATAAATTATAAAAATTTAACATTAATAATCTTTACATTAAGACGAATTAAAAAAAAGATTCCACTTAACTATGTTATAACTTATAGATTAATAAAAATTGATCACAAATTAAGAGTAAAGGTAAAGGACATTTCCGATATCTTGCACAAGGCAGGGTTCGAGTGGGGGTTTAATGAATAATGCAATATAATATTTCTAATGTTGTAAGTATTCGATACAGGAGAAGTATATATATCATGTGTAACAACCCGATAATTGTCCGATTTCAAAATATTAATTTCTCAAATGTTACATGATGGCCTTTAAATTTATAATTCTATGAATTAATTATCATTGATGATTGCCTAATTAATATTTAATACGACAAAGAAATAACGAAGTGTGAACGTTTGGTTTTAGTAGTATCAAATAAAGACGAACAAGAAACCGAGTAAACAAGAAATCTAAAAGATTTGTGTTGAAAGGGATTTGTTAAGGTCGGTCACTTGTTTTAGTCTTTAGTCTTTACTCTTTACCTTTGTAAACTCTTATAATTCTTGTAAGGTTAGTTTTTCTTAGTAATTTGATATGGATAATGATATATTGTAAACAGATTTTCATAGATACTAGGAAAAAAGTTTAATTTTCATGGACATAATCTATTTGTGATTTTCCTATAATAATCCCACCTATTGATTAGCTATGAATAATTCCAGTTTTGAGGGGTATTTTCCTAGAGTAAACCCGGTAACCGGATGACTAGCAAGTTAAATAAAAAAAGATAAATTAAAATAAAATATCGAAAAAATATTAAAAAATTGTTCAAAAAATTTAAGATTTTTTTTTTATTTTTTATGTAAATTTTCAATAGTTTTGTCTAATTTTAAATTAATTTTTATTTTACTTTTTTGGTGAATTACCTACTATAGCAAGTAATCGGAATACTCAAGTTTACCTTAGGCAAATACCCCTTAAAGTTGGGATTATTCATGGTTAATCAATAAGTGAGATTATTATATTGCACGAAAATCATGAAAATATTGGATTATTCTAGGTAATTTTCCTTTTTTTATATCAATTTTCTAATTTATGTCTCTAGTGCACAGGTATAAATACAAAATCGATAAATTATTAAATTTGTTGAAATCAAATTGATATGTATAATAATGATTTATTACGGTTGCCAATTTAAAAAAATATTACAAATTATATTTCAACAAATTTACTTGTTTTGCAAACTTAAATTATCACTGGTTACTTAGATTAGAAAAAACGTTTTTACTACTATTTCCATGTGTTTAATGAACTTTGATGTATATTTAATGACCCCTATAGGCTATATTTTGATAGTAGAGGACCCTAACAAAATTTTCTATTAATATTTAATAAAAGAAAATATTAATTTATTTAACTAAATATAATTGATATCATAAAAGATCCTCCCTCCGTTCCTTTTTGTTTTTCCACCTTACTAAAACGGGTAGTTCCATAAGTTTTTCCACTTTAGAATACTTTCCATTTTTGAAAAGTTTTCATCTCACTTTTACCCCTTAAAACCTCACTTTTCTTACTTCACACTATTATTTAATTATTTTCTCTCTCATACTTCCAATACAATCATTACATTACACTATTATTTAATTATTTTTTCTCTCATACTTCCAATACAATCATTACTTCCCACTACTATATAATTAAAATAATACCCACTATCACCAAAGATTCCATTTTTCTTAATCTTGGTGAAAAACTCAAATAGGAACATCAAAAAGGAACGGAGGGAGTAATAAGGTATCATACAATATTTAGAAAAAAAATAAACAATCTTAATAGTTTTGTAAGCTACACCAATTCATTGGATAATTTATCCACATGAGATGACAATTGATGATTAGTTGATAAATAATTAACTATAATTTTAATAGATAGTTGATGAATAGAAAATGTATATAATCTCTATGTAGGTATTTACGTGGTGGAAAAATAGAGTTTATTAATTCTAATTTTTAACATACCTATATATAATATATCACCGTTAATTTTAAAGTATCACAAAAAGAGCGAAGATAATACATTAGCTCATATGGTTGATAATGAAAGTAAATTCAAATGAGAATTTATATCATTTGAAGTTAATCAGTTGCTTTGGCAAATTCTAAAATTGCTTCTATTATTTGGTTAAATACTAAAATTTATAATTGTAAACCATAAAAGTTTGAAATTATCCGCATCCCTTTGTCATTTAATTTCTACATTCAATTGGGGGTTTTCATTTTCAAGAGAATGTTAATAATTTTCTATGCTTGCCCAATAGATATCAATCAAACAATATAAATACAAAATTTCTAAAAAAATAGATATTTCAAAGAAAATAAAATACAACCAAACAAAAGCCTACTCTTTAGATACTCCTATTATTTTTTTTTTCTTATGTATTTTCTTGTTGCGTACATATGTTTCACATCATCACATGACTCGCCACTTTCTCATACCTTGTTCACACTTGGTGATAGTGGTCAAACCCTGACAAATATATTGGCGCTTTTTTCCTTTGTAATTCATCACTTATATGGATCCTTTTACAACTATTAATTTTGTTTTTTAATATAGTCCCTGGACGATGACAGGGCAGTTTCAGAAATTTCGGTGGCCCGGAGCGAAGACATAAATTGGGGCCCTAATTCACATATAATATTTTAAAATAAAATAAAAATTAGGTAGGAAAAAAAATACATATTTTATTAAGCGTAATATCTTTAAAAACATCAAATTTCATATAGATAAAACATTGAAATCAAAGCCTAAGCGTTTGTATTAAAATTTTTCTATGAGTCTTTCTAGATGCAAAGTCACTAATAATAGTTTATACATTAATATGTTCTAACATATTTTTCTCAATTCATAAAGTAGCTAGACCATTTAACCTTAGCTATCTAGTATTTCTCCCAAAACTTAATAGAAAGAAAAAAAATTGATGAATAAAGTAGAATATACAAAGAGGATTATATATAATTAGATAAATTAACGTTGATAATTAAAGAATAAAATTATCGTTTATCATAATAACGAAAGAGTAGGAATTAATATGCCTGAAAATTGAATTGAGATACATTTTGGAGAACAAAATAACCGACATAAGGGGATAGAATTGAATTAATGACAGTTCTTTTGGGTCAATCAAAATTCACTTAAGAAAGTGAATATTTTGGGAGAAAAATTAGGGAGGAAGAAGGTTGAATAGTGGCGTTTGAAATTCTTCTGAAATAATTATTTTGAATATTTGAGGCCTTTATTAAATTTGAAGATGGACTTTTGGTTTGGGGACCCAGGGTTGTCGCCCCACTTGCCTTACCCTTGCTACGGTCCTGGGCGACGGCCCCTCTTGCCCACCCCTAAAACCGACCCTGATGGTGGCACTCGCAATGAATGGTATATATACATTATAATCCCTATTAAAGTGAATAATTTCATTAGATATATTATATATATTATAGAAATGTTAAAGGTGATGAAAAATATGTAGGGACCTTACGCTGTAAAAACTTATTAAAAATTAAGATGATTAAGGATATTTAAGTCCAAAGTATATATTATAAATAAATAGAAAGATTCTTTGTTGAACAACAAATAAAACTACTAAAATATGAAAAAAATCAATAAAATAAAAACATCAAATAGGAACAAAATGAAATACAAAATATCGATGAATAAATTCATCAATTCAAAAAGTGAGAAGTTAGTTTTAATAGCGTTTTTAAAAAATTATGATGCTAACATATCTTCTACTAACTTTCTTTTAACATTTTTATATTGCTTATGGTATCCACATGTATTCCACTAACTTACTTTTAAGATTTTTTTAATGTCTGTGTTTATTATTTTTCGTGCATTAAATTTATTATTCAATCAAATAATATATCCACAATTTAAAAAATTGTATTTTTTTTAAATCCCATAAACATTCCTTGTGGGAAGTTTTTAAGGAATGGATGACGTATTACTTAGGACTCACAACATAAAAGAAGCCATAGCATTAATCTCTTAAGGTAAGAGCCAATGCGCACTAATTGGGAAAAAGTTTATTAGGCACACACATTTTGTGATTCTAACTAACTTGGGCACCGGAAAAGATCCCAAAGAATATCTCTGAGCCCTCCTAACCCGTATTACTTGTTCAGGGAGAAGTCATTTAGGTGGTCTTTTGCAGGAAAGGTAAAAGAGCAAAAACAAACCTCAAACAAATATAAACTCTCCTTATACAAACTATTCTGTTAACTGATCAGATTAGTAGCATAATTAATTGTATCTAGTTCTAAACAGAAATATATACAAATAGATGGTTATCTGGTCAAACAGTTTAATGGTAGTGTTTGCTAAATTAGCTAGTAATACTGAAATGAAAAACAGTATGATAAACAACTACAAATAGATGGTTATGAATTTGAAATGAAAGCTTCACTAAAGTTTAACAATGAAAAACAGGATGATAAACAACTACAAAAGCAATGGAAGAAGGACACAATGATATATGAGGTATCTTGGATTCCTCCTGCTCAACAAAAGTATATTTATAACTAGATTCAACAATACGATATATAAATAATCTTCCCTATCTTGTGAACAATCTCTTAAGATTACAAATAACACAAAAAAAAAAAAAAAAAAAACAAAGCTCTCATGGTCAACACCCTAGCCCTCACATGTGATACGGCCCAAACACAAATGGCTCGGCCCTGTCGTCAATCTCACATTTTCCTGGGCATTTCTGACATAAGAGGCATCAAGAAGATCTAGAGGTCTAGAGGTTTCTAGACTGTTCTAGGGTGGTCTAGAACTTTCAGAACATTCGTGAAGGTTCTAGAATGAGCTAGAGACATCTAGTACATTCATGAAGGTTCTAAAATATGGTAGAAACATCTAGAAGGTACTAGAGTGTGTTAGAATATGCCAGCTTACTCAAGAAGGGTCTGGAAGGTGCTAGAAGGATCTAGCCTTGTCATGTAAATACTAAAATATACTAGAATAGTATAGTGTTTACTAGAGTGTTCTGGGCATGTCCAAAACCTTGTAGGTCTTTCTACTCATGTAGGGAGTAGTATAGAGTATCCTAGATAGGAGCATTCTAGAATGGCCCCAAAGTAAGGGGCTTGCATATAAATTGGCACTTAGACTCATTTTGTCATCCAAGTTCCAACAAGTTCCCAAAAAAAGCTCTTGTAAGCATCTAACTTTCTTGTAAAGTATTATCTTATTAATACAAAGCTTTTTCCACACAAATACCATCTTACTAAGTCTTTACTTAGCAAGTCTAACCAAACTCATCGGCTTGCACACTTAAAGGGTCGAGAGTAAGGCTGAGCTAGTGCAATCGTTACTCATTGACACTAGCCGCACGGTTTTCACTAGGTAAATAAGTGAGCCCGTGACACATGTTTATTCGTCCTCTCAAGTATGTTGTGTATTGTGATGTTCTATGAATGATGTATGCCCGTTTATATAGAAGAAATACATCATTTTAGAACCCTTACATTAACACTACATTAACACAATTAACTACATACAATAAACATAGCAATAAACAAGAAGTAATGTCCTCGTTCAATGCCTCAAACGTAAAGTCATTCATCAAACTCTTTTTGGCTATTTATTAGAGATAAATACGTTAAAAATCAAAAAGTTAATATAAGTAACTTTTTGATTTTGATTCAAAGCTAGTTTTTCAACTCATTTCAAAGTCATTCATCAAACTCTTTTCGAATTATTTGACCAACTAAAAATAAGAAGACAAAAATTAAAATAAAAAATTACTGTGAATAATTTAACCTTTTGTTAATTTTCCTACAATAATAACAATTATTGATTAATCATGAATAATACCAACTTAAGGGGGTCTTTCCTAGAACAAGACCAACTTTAGTTTATTAACTAATTTACCAATTTTCTTTTGTCCTATAATCATCTATAGTTTGATTTTAAACATGTTATGAATTTTCTTGGAAAACAACCCTTTAAGTTAGTATTATTCATAGTTAATTTAAAATTAATATTATTACAGGGAAATAAGCAAAAAAAATTGTATATTACCTATCACTTTTCCAAATTAAAAATCAACAAAAGGAAAAGTGGCAACAACTTCAACCCTCCAAACTTATTTCTCTAATTTCCTTTTGTCCTTTTCTTACTTTTTGGTGCTTTTTTCTTAAAAAATATGCTATGCTTTTTTATTATACATTGCATATTGTGGTGTGTTGTACCCCTACATACCCTAAATTATAAATTATATTGGCGTGGAATAATTTATGTTGCTACAAAAAACCCCTTTCTCATTATTCCCAAAGATAAAATAAGGAATTAGAATCCCAAAACCCCATCAATTCCCAATATCATTCTTCTTTGCTTTGTTTGCTTTTTGCCCCATTCTTCTTCTAATTTTGTGGTTATAAATTAAGAAAATGATGGATAGATTAAAAGTTACTCAATGTCTTTATTTTATCGACTATTGTTACTTGGAAGACGGTGTATCAAACAATGATTTAATAAGGAGAAGACTTCAGTGTTAGATTTCCTATATAATGATCGTGATTTTTCAATATAGAAATTTGTTTCATTAAAATTGTTATGTAATTGATCGATTATTACTCTGTTGTAGATGTCTGATGACATTTTTATCAATGAATTATTAAGTTTCTCTCAAAAAAAGTTTATATTGTTACTCTTGAATTTTTGTCGCTCTCTTTAACTTTATAACATTTTTATTTTAAATATTATCCTATTGTTTCTTTAATTCTTGTCCAATTTATTATAGTCTATTGCTTTTAAATATATGGACAAAATTTACCTTATTAATTTCTTTAAAACTTACGTCAATTGTTAATATCAGAATGGTACATATTCTTGAAGGAAGAAAATTGAATTTGGGATGATAAGGCATATAGGGAGTGGCTATAAGTAGCTAGTATGGGAGAATATATACTAATTGTATCCCACTACTCTTCATCCTTATCAAATGTCTTTCATTTTTGTCGTTTTTGCTTGTGAGTTTTGCTTTCTTTTTAGGTTACTTGCCCATTTGTTTGTTTCTTTACATTTCTTGCACCTTATTGGGAGTAACATGGTTGTGGTCTTGTGAATGGAGTAAGTGGGGTGGAAACATAGAAAAGTGGTGAAGTAATGTACCTTTTGTTCTAGATGAGTGAACATATAAGAATTTAACACTCTTTTAGGTTATATTGTAGTAGGGTTCCACATAAGATTTTCATCTAAATAAAATAGTGTATAAGTGCAAGATTGAGATTACAAAAAACGTAGAAATTTAGACAAGTTAAAAGTTTAATAAAAAAAAAAATCAAACAACACGCAAAAATAAAGAAGTATTGTGCTCAGACAAGCGTATTCCATGCTCAAGCGAGCAAGCATGTGCTTTGGTGAGCATAACTAATCTATTGTGCTTGGGAGAGGAGAATGCATGAGTTCGAGAAAAATGTTAAGGATTCTTTAACAAATCTATTACAGACTCAGACGTAAATCAGCTAATGAACGAGAATAGTGTGGGATAGGATTTTTTAACAAATGCTAGCCTATTTGGTTTAGCTTTTGAAGTTCTGTTGGATTCGTTAAAATTGAGTCAAAATGGCAATTTTTACGACTTTATGTGATTCTAGCTAGTGATTTTATGGACAAATTTACACTCGTAAGATTCTATCTCTATGTGACTATGTGTATTTGGAATCGTAAAATCTAGACTTTTACCATCTAAATTGCGATTTTAACATAGGTACAAGTATGATTTATTAGATGTCGCACCTTCACGGACCCCACCACTAAGCGAGAACCGAGTATGATAGTATATTATGGTATGATATGTATAAGATGACAAAGAACATTCCAACTGTCAAGTCACTCTAAGCCTATCATAAATTGTAGACCAAACAAGAGAGCTAATCTCAAGACTGAGTCTAATTAGTAAGAGAGCCCATTTGATTTATAAACCTCTCATATAGTTGCCATGACTTGAAAACAAGGAAAATCATCAACTCAGGTTGAGCATTTCTTTTGCTCGTTTAGAGTAGACTCCAGTCTACAGAACAAATCTAATGTTCTCCATGTGCCAAATACGAAAAACAGGTAGAGGGGATGAAACAATAAAAAAAAACTTGCATAGACATCAGTTTCGTTAACTAAACATCAATAATTCAATATGCTTATTTGGTTTCTTAAGAATCATCAAACAAAGTTCGAAAAACATACATTGAAATTATAAGAGACGATTTACTCAACTCGAAGGGCTTGGCAGAGTGTATGAGAGAAAACGAAGAGGCCCATTACCCTGTTACAGTTAGGAGAAGGAAATGTAGCAGTATTGTGTCTCGCGCCTGTAACACCAAACATCAGCTGTAAACACACGAGAAACACGAGTAATCCTATATTTCCTCCACTTAAATGCAACAGATGAATGGGCCAAACAATCAGTACATCATTATCAACATAAGGATGAAATGTCTCATATTTAGATGGGCTTTAGAAGACTATGAATCATCAAGGAGGCAGCCGAATTCTCAGCCTCCTTGATTCTTGATTTCTCATCACCCGACATCCAGAGCTTCATATCTACTGTTTCAATCTCGACAGAGCATATGAACTTCTTGTCATGAGCTAGCCCCACTTCGTTTTCAACCCTGCAAGTAGATGCTAATTGTTATACAACACAAAGAATAAAACCAATTAGCTCAAAAACTAATCAAGATTCTAATTTCCAAGTACCCAAATGTGGAGAAACACAAAAAGAATAAATATGGTGCTGATTAAAACACAATTTTTCTATGGCAAACAACTATTCATATTGGATAGGACATAACCAAACCTTATTTTGGGAAAGTTATTATTATAGACTATCTCAAAGTTGTCTCGTGCGCACGAAGCAAAGAAAATAAGAGTTGAAAAGGGACACAATAAATATGTGATTGAATAAAATTGTTTGGGAAATTGTAGTAATATAAGAGGTCCCAACTTTGAATGCCTTGATTTTATCCACCATCTCTCAACCCCTCAACTTTCCCTCCATAACTCCATAGATTCAAACTTAGGCTTAACCTTAAGCTTTGATACAAATTATGATAAGATTGAGGCGAAAGTTAAGGCTTCACGGGATAAACATCAATCAACTACAACAAAAAAAAGCAAGACATCTACATCATTAAGTTACCCTTCCTCAAAACTTCTCATTAATGTGCAAGTCAATTATTATAACAAAAGTAGACCATAAACACTTTTTGGCTATCTAAATTACTAAATTACTGAGTATTAACTCTATAACCACAAATTGGGGTATTCAACTAGCTGTACAAGCTCTCATCTGTTGCTTGTTCAAAACTAGGTTTCTCGTTTGACCACTAAGCTTTCGTTCAAGCTCTTCTACTAACATGAAATAATTTTTGAATTTAATTCTTATAATTGAATTTACAAAGCATCTTTTTCAAATCATACATAATATTAATTTGGGAAATTCCACTTGGTAAACCTGATTTTGGGGTTTCCACGTGGTAACCAAAACTTTAAAAAAATCCACGCGGTAACGTTGAGGGTTGCTAAATTGTTACACCGTGACCTTTTGCACATAAAACGTTAACAAACGTTAATTTAGAGGCTTTAAGGCTGTACGCCTATTTATGAGAATCACGATTTCAAATACCACCAGTTTCGACCATTTCCCTCAAAATATAAACCCTAACTCTACTATCTTTGGATTTGGGAGAAAAATATGATTTGGATGAAAGATGGTAGAGTTGAGGTTTATGTTTAAGGGAAAAAGATTGAAACTGATGGCGTTTGAAATGATAAGTCGCATAAATAGGTGTACAACAACCTTAAAGCTTCGAAATTAACGTTTGCTAACGTTTTTAAAAGGTCACGATGGAACAATTACTTAAAACCTCAGAGTTACCGTGTGAATATATTTTAAAAGTTTTGGTTACCACGTGGAAAATCCAAAACCTTAGGGTTACCACGTGGAATTTCCCTATTAATTTTGTTGTATAATAGAAAAATATATTGAATGAGAGTGTCATTGGTCATTTTTTTATTGGCCAGTATTATTAGAATTTGAGTGATAAGCATTTATACACTTGTCATATTTACAATAATAAACAACAATTTAATGGCTGGAATTTTACTTTAATGCAGAAATTTTGAATCAGTCAATAAATCATCCACTTTGGTTTCACTTTAATGGCAGAAATTTTAAATCAATCAACAATTATTCCTTTACAAAAATAAAAATTTAATTACACTTAAAAAGCAGGAATTTTAAATCAGTCAATAAATCATCCAATTTGGTTTCACTTTAATGGCAGGAATTTTAATGGCAGAAATTTTAAATCAGTCAATAATTATTCCTTTACAAAAATAAAAATTTAGTTACATTTTAATGGCATGAATTTTAATCAGTCAATAAATCAGCCAATTGGAAAGTGTGAAGCAAATTACTTTTTATATAACATAACTATTCCTTTACAAAAATAAAAATATTAACGTATTAAAAATCCGTGCATTGCACGGGTTTCTATCCTAGTATTATATAAAAGCATATTTAGGACTGCCTTTCTTTTATTGATTAATACAAGACCACAGTGCAAAAACAAGGCCACATCACCGATTGTCCTCTCCATTCTTTTTCTCACTTTACAATCTCCATAACATAACAAAAATCTATCCCTTTGGACTCCAATCCAAATTGAGAAGATTAAAAATCTAGCCATACAAACTCCAACCAAAGAGAGCAAGACATACCTGTACGTTGGCTTAGGCCATTTCTTTTTGCAACACAGCTCATGTAACTTTTGCTTGGCAGCTTCTATCTCATTCTTGTCATCAACTCTATATATAATATCCTTGTGGTTGATAGCAGATTTGTTGAGCTTCTCTAGTGCCTCCTTAGAGGCATTAAGCTTGGCAATATCTTTCTGATCAGACATTCCAGTTGCGATGAGCTTTCCATCCGTATAAATACTACAAATATTCTTGTCAGACTTCCTGCATTGCCTAAATTCAACTTTTTTTCCTTGCTTTTGGCATAACTCATAAAGCATTGTCACCGGTTGCAGCGGCAAAGTCTCAAGAGTAACAATTGGCTCCAGAAAACTTCTAATAATCTGAAATGTACAGCAAAGAAAAAAAAATAGAAATACAGCCATCAGCATCAATCAAATAAAAATTCAATGGAAGATTAAAATGTTGTCAACGAACCTGCCAAAGAAACTTTAAATTAAAATCACAGTCAACATAAATAGCTGCTACAACAGATTCTACTATGTCGGCCAAAACCTTTGGAGCTTTTACTGCGCCTCCATAAACAGCAGCAATTTCGTCTTCTGCTTGCACAGTAAGTGCAAATTCTCTAACCTTCAAATGCATGAGGGGAACTTATATATCATGATTTTATTAACATTAAAGAATGCAGAGACGCATTTGAGGCAGAACATTCAAAAATGGGAGATCAATAAATATTACTTATATTTGTTGAGGTTGTTGAATGAGTTCCTACAGCACAATGCGTTTACAACTGTGGCCAATCATCACTATCTAACGTAACCAAGAAGTCACAAACTATTTCCTAATATTTAATCACTAATTCTTATATGAGACGATATCATGGTGAGACAACTTTTCTTGGACAAGCCTTATGTACATTTATCATCTTAAAGTGATCACTTACAACATCAAAGTGATCACTAATAATTTTGAAGTGATCATTTTTTTTGATCTTAAAGTGATCACTTAGTGATTACTTATAGTTATAACCTTATATTGATTACTTACAAGCTTAAAATGATTAATTAGAGAAATAGGTTAATTAATATGCGGTGAGAGTATGAGACGGTCTCATCAAAAGCGAGCTCTTATTTAATTTGTTTCAAGTTTCAACAGAAGATTACACAGGGAAAAACAATGCCAAAGGTGGTGTGATCAACATTAGCTAATTCAGAAACAAATATGTCTCCAGCAATCCAGCAGTATTTGATGAAAACTTTACTTGTTTTTGACCCATAATTATGTGATAGATTTTAATTTTTTTAAAAGCATTAGATTATCAATTATGTCCAATAGTTACTAGCTAATACTTATCTTTAAGGGTTGACTTTGACATCAGATATCAATGCATCATTTGTTCTTATCATTACAAAGTAATTGTAACTGCTTTTATCAAGAAAATCTGTATTAGCAAACTAAGGAGATTTCACATCAAACTTTCTATCCATCCACCCAAATAGTCACAAATACCAGTGTCTAAACATCTTAATACGTACTTTCTCTGGCCTAAATGTTTATTCCATGCTCCACCTCAAAGGCTCTTACAAATTCAAGTCAAATGCAGCAAAACTAATAGGGACACTAAGCATAATGTTTGGTTTGATAATTGTGTGTGCAAACCTTCAAAGTTCACTTAATATTTGACAATCCTCTAAGCTCAAACTTCACACAGTGGACAGTGTCATGTCAAAAAAGAGGTCCAGTTCTTCATATAGTATTTGAAATTTTAAACAACTACCCCGTCTTTCCCACTGCTACACTGTAAATTTAAGAAAACAGCTTATGAGGAGCATCATAGCAATCTCAGTGGGACGTTTTACACCTAGAAATATAGCTCAATCTCCTTTTTCAGCCACTACAAGATTTTCTTAACAACCTTTTCACAAAAAAAATATATCAATACTTTATACAACTAGCATACCTTCAATTTTTGAAATAGAAAAGCTGTCAGTTTGAAGTTCCAACAAGAGAAACATATAATTATTTGAAATAAACTAAAAAGCAAATATCCATATCAGATTTCTAGAAATTTAGTAGATATTGACTAGCTTAGTTACCAAATAAAAGTATCTAAAATATTATAAGCTCGTCCTAAACAAGTTAACTTCCTCAAAAATCTAACTTAGTTATGTACTTATGTACATTATAATTTATACATCACACAAAGAATGATTTAAACCTGAATGGCAATTAAGCATTCATATTGGAATTGGTTTGATACACTAGTCATAACGGAAGGCAATATTCTTTTTGTAACTTCAACGATCCTTAGCCTTTAAACAACATGCAATCATAGCCGTTTCTAAGGTTTGATGAACCCTCGGCAAAATGAATGAATGCACCAAAATTCAGATAGTCGTATAAATGAACAAATTGTTAAAAGATGGACGGAAAATTGTTTGGAGAAGAGAAAAAATGGAAATTAAATTGGTCAGCACATATTTTATAACGTAAACTTCATTAAAGTTTGTTGAGCTATGTTCAACACCATAATGAAAATGACACACATATAGCACATTTATGGCAATTTTTACAAAATAATACTAAGATCTTATTTATATACTCAAATGAAGTACTTTCATGTATAAGTATTGCATATTTGCACTCAAAAAAATAATTCGCTATGAAAGTAATATCTAAGACGAAAAATTGTTTATTTTTTATTTGTAATTTCTACTAAATTCTTATAAATTAAGTGTTTTTAACATGCATATTAGCATACTCATATCCCTAATTTTTTTAAAATTTAATGTCATGTGTCAATGTCTACATTTGTTTTTTCACCCAAATCTATGCAAATAAAAAAAAATCACTTCTATATTATACTCATTCTATCCCTATGAATATGACAGACTTTACATTTTAGCTCGTCTTGTATGAGAACACCTCACCTTGAGATGGGTCATATAATATTATAATTAGCATATTTTTGTAATTGATCACTTTAAAATTGTGAGTAATCACTTTAACACATTAAATATAAATGGGCCAGTCTAATAAGAATAGTCTCACCACGAGACCATCACATTTAAGAGTTTATATTTATATTTTGGTTTATCCTTTTTATTTTGTACCATTTTCAAGTCTAGCTATTACTCACATTCTCTCTATAAATTCCATTCATGAAATCATTTTCTCATGTCAATTACATCCTCCTTTCATATACTTTGTTTTTTGTCATATTCTACTACCACATATTCCTAAATCCTAATGTATAAGTTATGCTGACGAAGGGAGAACTACGTATTAGTATGTTATTGAAATTGTAAATTACAATCACAATTTTAAGGTGAAATCACATTCAAATAAAGGGAAAAGGAAGTATAGTTTAGTTAGAATTTAATAAATTTTGTAGTATAAAAAAACATATCTTTATCTCATATAATTTGCACCAAATTTTAATTTTGAATAGTCTCACTTAATTTGTACAATTTCCTCTTTTGGTAATAATCTCCACATTCTTTAAGCTCACCCACAAAAGCATTTCACTCTTTTAATCTCATCTACTCATTTGTTGGCCCCTCATAAATTATCGATTTGGAATATAAATAATCATTTAAATTTCTATGAGAAAGTACAAATCAAATGAAATGAAGGGAATATAAATTTTCATTATTTCGGAGTAGAGGTGATCAACGGGCCAGATATGGGCCGGGCAAGGTTGGGTCTTGTAAAATAAAATGGGTTGAAAATGGGCTAGGCTCTAAAACCCAACCAACTTTAGAGATCTTCTTAAGAAAACTAAGTTTATCAATAGTATGGGAATGTTAAAAGACAAATTGTTGTAGGATTAGAAACTACTACAATGCTCTAAATACAAGGCATTTGACCACCTTGAAAATCAATGTATGAATAGTATTTTAAAACTTTCCTAGGACAAAAATGGATCACAAATGGTTAGTTAAAATAAGGCTTCATCCTATACATCCCATACTTCAGCTGGAAATCCTTTGATAAGAATTATAACAAAGCCCATATTTCAAAATGTAACAAAGTCCTTTTTGAGCCTTTTTAAAACCATTTTAAATCCAATCCTCTTTGAAAATGCAATATCCTAAAAATGCGTCGGATCAAGGCTAAAAATAGGCTCATGCCATTGAACACCTCTATTTTGGACTACTAAAATATAAAGCAGTAATGACTTTTATATTAGATTAGATTACTAAAAATGGGCCTCTCATGATTCAGCCAATTTTGAATTTCAAACAAAACATCCTCTCTTTCTTCTCTCACTCACGATGTTACGTATTACCTAACTTTCTTCTCTCACTCACGATGTTTCGTCTTAGTGATCTAGTTTCCTGTTTTCATTGAGCAGTGACCAATTCTCTAAACAATAAAATAGGAACGTTTTTTCCTATATCTATATAAGGGCTTTTAAATAAACATTTTACATTTTTGATAGTGACCTACGTGCTAACAATCCACAAATTCCAAATTTCTCCGTCCTGTTTTAAATTGTTGGATAATTTAGAGTATAAAATTCCTAAGTATACGATGTATACTAAGGTATATACTAAAGGTTTAATTCCATGAAAATTATTGGCAAGTATTATGAAAATAGCAGGGCCAAGGAGATTATAAAATATTAATTTTATAATTCTGGACAAGAGGCTAAAAACCGAGTCCAAAAAAAATGAGAAAATAGAGCTTTATTTTGAAGCTACGGTAGTTTCTTAAGGTTGGAATATTTAGTGGGCTTAGTGCACATTTATAGGGTTGAAGCTAATTTTTAGCTAGACTAATTCCAACTTGCTATTTTCTTGGGGCTTTTAATTTGCTTTAATCATTAAAAGCTAAGGTTAGTTTATTAATTTTAAATCTAAAATTAATTTCCTATTTTATTTCCTTAAAAATAGGAAAGTGAGAAAATCATAGAATCATGGACAGTTAATTCTACCATTATATATATAGCTTTAAAATCTCTTACATGACATAGGCAATTAATTCACAAGTGCAACTTTCTTAATTACTTCATACTATGTTTGGCAAATCTTGAATTTGAAATGTGAAATTAAGTCAATTCCATAGACTTGCTATTATAATGTAAAATTTGGCCAAGTAACAAGATTTGCAAATTCCAAGCATATAAGTGTCATTTACAATTCTTTTTTTTTGAAGATGTCATTTACAATTCTTGAATGTGAATATCAAAATTTAATTTTCTATTTTCATATGAATTCTATATTGCCAAACACTACCTA
Organism: Amaranthus cruentus; assembly: GCA_019425755.1. Lineage (NCBI taxonomy): Eukaryota > Viridiplantae > Streptophyta > Magnoliopsida > Caryophyllales > Amaranthaceae > Amaranthus > Amaranthus cruentus. Next base: position 640,951 of record CM033453.1, read on the forward strand.
TGTGTAAACAATTAAAAATCATAAACATAATTCTTTTATGTAGTGTTTGGAAACAACTATTTCATTTCAAATTATGAATTTTAATAATGAAATCATAAATGAAGAATTTGAGAATGAAAAGGTTTAGGTAGTCATTCTCAAATTCTCAGCTTTAACTACTGTAAAAACAATGCTGAAATTTGATCCAAATCCAAATTTGAATGTTTTTGATTTGCCAAACAATAAATTTGAGTCAATTCCAAATTTCCAAATGAAATAATCGTTCCCAAACATGACATTAAGTAATTGCAATATTATTTTTATGAAATTACAAGATTAATTATATAGTACGTATAATTAATTGCAAACCGTTGTATCTCAAAAGTGTATTCCAGGTTGGATTATTCTAGGTAATTTTTCTTAAAAATAATATTGCAATTACGTAATAAGACAATTGCACTTGTGCATTAATTGACTATGTCATGTAAGAAATTTTAAAGCTATATATAATAGTAGAATTAATTATCCATAATTCCAGAATTTTCTCACATTCCTATTTTTAGGGAAATAAAATGGGAAATTAATTTTAGATTTAAAATTAATAGCCTAACCTTAGCTTTAAATGATTAAAGCAAATTAAAAGCCCAAGAAAATAGCAAGTTGGAATTAGTCTAGCTAAAAATTAGCTTCAACCCTATAAATGTGCAATAAGCCCACTAAATATTCCAACCTTAAGAAACTACCGTAGCTTCAAAATAAAGCTCTATTTTCTCATTCTTTTTGGACACGGGTTTTTTGCCTCTTGTCCTGAATTAAAAAATAATATTTTATAATCTCCTTGGCCCTAGTTTTGGAAATTAAAAAATTAGGAAATTAATTTTCTCATGGAATTAAACCTTTAGTATAATTAGAGCTTATAATTATACTTAAACTTTTATACCTCACTATACATCCTATACTTCCAGACTTTTATATCTTTTATACTCTAATTATCCAACATAAATTCTTGCAAAGAAATACTCAACGAAACAACGAACTAAGATCCTCCATTCCAAAACAAAATCCTAAATGTATACCTTAGCAATTTCTTGTACTAATCGATTAACTATATCAAAATGGAAAATTTTCTTATAAAAAAAGTGGAAATTTCATATATCATGAATATAAAAGTGGGATTTTTAATAAGTTATAGCCTAAAGGTAGAATTTTTTTTTATTTTCCTCAAATTATTTTTAAAAGTAAAAGGTGGGTATCCAAAAAAACAGAGCAAATAAATTCCAAACTAATACTAAAAAGAAAAACAAAAATTTATTTTAAAAAGGACAAAAAACTACAAATTGGAAAAGATAATAAACACACCAAATTTACAGAATATAAAAATAATTAGGATTCTGCAATCAATTATACTCTCTCCGTTTCCAAATGTTATTCCCATACTTTTTGCACAGTTTTCAAAGTAAATTTTGAGCCTAAATATCTCTAAATACGCATCGTAAAAATTTATAAAAAATATATAATAAAAAAGTATACATTAAGACGAATCTAACGAGATCTCACATGGATATATTTTGTTTTCTATATATGTCTTAAAAATATCAATCAAATTTCTCTTTCCAAAATAGAATATTCTAAATGAGAAGAACATTAGGAAAATATTCTAAATGAGAAGAACATTAGGAAATGGAGGGAGTATTATTTATTTATATACCACATATATAAAAACAAATCGTTCACATTAACAAAAAATAATACCTTAGCATCAAGAGCAAGAGCATTATGACGAACATAACGATAAAGACCATGACGAACAGCAACACGAGCAAGTTTTTCTGTACTGATGTTCGCGGCACGAAGAAGAGACAGAATCCCTTGATCAACATCCGGATACCCCAAAAACACGAAGTTCGCAAAAGCAAGTCCTAAAACGGCGTCGCCTAAGAATTCAAGTCGTTGATACGACACTGAATCAACGCACGATGGATGTGTCAAAGCATCTTCTAGAAGCTTCTTGTTGTTAAATGAGTACCCTAGTATACCTTCCACTGTGGAAACGCAGGTATCCATGTCGTTTGAAGATGGAACATAGTTTTGTGAGATTGTTAGGGCGCCGTTGTCGGTGGAGATCGACATTGAAGTAGTGGATTTTCGGAGAATAATTTTCTTCTTTGAGATTTCGAATATGTTGATGAAGATTGGAGAGCAAATTTGATATTTGATTGGGAGGAGAGAAAAACAATTACTTCTATTAGGGTTTGGTGATTAAGAATTTGGGGGTATATTTATATCAATATGATTACATCATGGGCGGAGGAATCAAATCTCACGTAACAATGACACGATTAATCGGAGTAAAAATAGCCGTTTAGTTTTTATAATAAATCGTCTAGACCGTTTCATTATAAAATAGATTCATATAATCAATTTATTTTTTTAATTAATTACTTTTTCACGTAAGTGATCGTTTTAAATTTATAAATTATCACCCAAAGACTGTAAGCATTATTTTTTTTTAAATTGTAAGTGATCACTTTAACGTTATAAGTGATCGTTTTAATACAAAAAGTGTGTATTGGGCCAGCCCAATAGAATTGGTCTAACCGTAAGATTGTCTAATTTAAGAATTAGTGTTTTTATAAAGATAAATTCTTTATTAATCGTCTCATCTCATCGTAAGACGACTTAATATGGGCTGACATCATCATCATCATACCTAGTGTATTTCGCTCATAGAAAACTATGATCAGGGTCTGGGGAGGGAACAGCGACGACAGTTCATATCCATAAAGAAGAGTGCGGTCAAAGAGTCCCCCGGCTCAGAAAGGTCTTCCAAGCTAGAGAAACCTGCAACTTACACAAAGAGTAGATAAAATACGTACAAATAGATAAAAATAAATATAATAGTAAAGAGGAAGGTGAAGAGCGATAGTTAAGGGTTAAAGGTAATGAACATTAATAAACGAAGGATAGAAGAGGCAGGTTTAGTAATCTAGGACGTGGATAAGGCACCTCCAATTGCACCTATCCCTGGTCAGGTCCTTAGAGAGGTTAAGATCACACATGTCACTTTAAATATGTTCCTCTCACGTTCTCTTAGGTCTTCCTCGGCTTCTCTTGCCCTTCACTATGATGCATTCGATTCTTCTTACTGGGGCGTCATGTGTCCTTCTCTACACATGTCCAAACCATCTCAACCTGTTCTCCCGCATCTTAGCGGAGATGGGTGCAACCCCTAACTTCTCTCTGAACTCCTGGTTTTTTATCCTATCCATCATAGTATGACCACACATCCACCTCAGCATACGCTTCTCAGTTACTTCCATCATTTGTTCGAAATCTTCTTTACATGCCTACATTATGTCCCATATATCAACGTCGGCCTAATTGCAACGCGGTAGAATTTACCTTTTAATCTTCTCAGGAACTTTTTATCACAAAGCACCCCGGTTGTTGCTCGCCACTTAAGCCAACCCGCTTGTATACGATTAGTAACGTCTCCATCGATTCCCCCATTACTTTGGATCACCGAACCCAAATATTTGAACTTAGACGTACATGTTGTAACAACCCGACTTACCGTTGACTGAGCAAGAGAGGTATATCACGGGGTTTACTGACCCAAAGAAGTCAAATCTCAAGCCATTGACAATGTTCATCACAATTTATCTTGCCCAAAACATTCAACTCAGATCATAACTCGCGGAAGCTCACAAGAACTTAAATAAAACTAAACAACTAGTCTTAAGTTCAGGAATCCAAAAGCAAAGTCTGAAATAATCATACAACTAACTATAGAAAACCTAAGATAGTCATCATAATCAAATCTACTACACTCTACAATCCAATACGGACACTACAACTTCAATATATACAAAAATCCAAAATATTTTCCAAGAATACTCTAATCATCTCAGCTCTATCCCATCGTTCCCGACTGGTACCGATCTGTAAACATTCTAAAAGATGAAAACAACAGGAGGTCAGATTAAACTGAATGAGAAGTAACAATCCAAAACAACAAAACACATTAATTCAAAACATTGGTATAAAAACAACATCCTTTTCCTAGATCTATGTGCGCACAGGGAGTCTAGTTTGAGAGGTGTCCCATAGCTCTATGACTATGTCGCTCTCGGGTGAGGCTAGCCAATATTTGAATGACAATTCACCTCAAAAACAGGGAGTAGGGGACAATGTCCCTCAACTCCGTCAATGACCAGCTCGCAAGCCCGATCCATCGACCATATCATAATCATTCATAATCAATTCATCATCGATATTCATCAATTCAAACACAATTTGATAAAGAAAATATTTTCGAAACAGTAGTCTGGCCAGACCCTTCAAGGGACTGCTACTACTCACCGACAGTGTTGCTTCAAGGAGTCGAGACTGGTTCACTGCAGCTGACTAAAAGGGCTCGTCACGTAGTCGTATCCTGAAGCATGCCAGTAAATATAATCACCAAAGAGCGTTCGACACTACTACTGTAACACCCCTAATTTTTACACTAATAATATAATAGATACAATGAGACTTAAATAGTCTTTCATCGCAGCGGGAAATAAAACCGGGTGTCCGCCACACTTAGAAAGTGTAAGGCGTCAAAATAAACTTTAAAACTAATATAGTTTTAAGGAAAAAAATAAATAAATATTATAATACTAAATGTATAAAATACACTTAGGGCGTGTGATCTACATCTCCCAACCCTCATGCACAAAACACGTCAAACCACTTGTCATTACCTGTGGAAAACAAGAACACAAAACATGAGTCACAACTCAGTGAATAGTTACTCTAACGTGTCAAACTAGTTATTCTTGAAAACGTTTGACTTTAAAATAATAAATTTTTGTTATTTTCGAAGTCCACAAAAATCGTGAAGTATTTATATATCTTGTATAAATCAAAATACACTCACATAGTATGAAACACTTGCATTGTCACATAAAAAAAAAAGATACTCACATAGTATAAAACACTTAAATTGTCGCACTTTATAAATATTTATATAAAACACCTGAATAGTCACATTTTGAAAATTTATTCACAATATACAATTATACAATGTCACAAAAATAACACATCCTCTTTCATGGACTCCTCCCAAAAGGCCGATCCACCAGACACCTTAGGGAGGTAATTTGCTCTTGGCAATATAAACACATGTCACGTTTAGGTGCACCAAGGGTTGACCTACCCTACACAGTCCGGGGCAAAATATTTTTTTATACACTTAACAATTTACGCAGTATGTTTCTAAATTATAGATTAACCTTTGAAATACTTTAAAAATAAAATAATAATCAAACATTAAAAATTACTTATAGATAAAATTAATCGTAAAATAACGAGGTATCACAACTACACTATATATAACTTATTACATCTCCTCCTACGTTTATAGCTGAATCTAACTTCTATTCTAGCAACATAACATCTTTTAAATAACAATTACTTATAACCTAAAGAAAACCAAAAATCCATACTATGCTCATCATCTAATGTTTTTCTTAAGTTAAGCCCTCTAAGCCCTTATTCTCTTAACATAACAAGTCGTGATAATATGCATACTCTACTTTAATCCAATCCTATGAAAGCAAAGATTTATAACCAACATCTAGAATTGTCCATTGATCCACTTAATAACAACAAAAACTTATCTACCATTAATGATTTCTCAAGAGCTCCTAACACATCCAAGAACACTAAATATCTATAGTCTTTTACTAACAACCATTGTATCCAAATCCTAATCCTTGTAATTTTCATACTAGTCAGCATTTCCAACAATTTTTTCCCCAAAACATATAAATTCCAATAATCATTACTTATCAGCATTTGTCCAATTTTTACTTAAACACATCATTTGTCTTTTAGAAGTAATTTTTTATAAATTTTTTCCAATATCTACATGATTAAAGATTCTTTAATTGGAAAGAAAGAAATAAAACCAATAATAAGGGGAAAAGAAGAGTTTACTACCTCCGTGGACAGAACAAAGAGATGAAGAAGTCAGATTTGAAAATTGATTTATGGCTTGAATCTTGATGCTTAATCAATAGGACCACAATTTCACTTGTTTTTCCCCATTTTCGATAGAATTTAGGTCAAGAAAGTAAGTTTTCGGTTGCCTCTACATACATTGTGGTTTGAATTCAAAGAAAGTTAGAAAGGAAGAACAATAAGCCATAGTTTATACAAAACAACTCAAGTAGCATAGATAGATCTTTTACCTTGAAGAATCACGCAAGAATCGTTTGCCCTTATTTCGCACATCAAGAGACAAGAGTTTTCGACCCTCTAATTTCAAAGAAAAATGTCAAGAAGAAGAAATGAACTGCGTTCGGTCTTGCTCGAAACTGAAATGGTGAAGCTAACAAATGGTTTGAATTGGTTGAAGGAAGAAGAGAAATGGTTGCCTTGCTCTTATGGTTTCACGTGAAAGAGGAAGAAGAAAAAAAGATGGTTTGGTCTTTACTGGGTACTCACGAAATGGAAAGGAAAAGGGCGGGTGGGTTTTTATTTTATTTTTTTATTATTATTATTATTTTATTATTATTATTATTATTATTATTATTGTTATTATTATTATTATTATTATTATTATTATTATTATTATTATTATTATTATTATTATCATCATCAACCCATGTAAATATCCACACTCCACGCGTCATTATTTATTTAAACTTTTTTTTATTTATTCAAAATTCCCGAACAAATTTCTCGAATGTTACACATGTAACAACTTCTTCCCCTATGGTCACCTCTGGCTCGCCAACCGATTCTGTCCCACTGAAATTGCATCACAAGTATTCAGTTTTCGTACGGCTTATGCGCAACCCCATTACCCTCCAAGGCTTCCCTCAACTCTTCCAATTTAATATTAACCTCCTCCTTGGTTTCTGCGACCAAAATCATATCATCGGCGAAAAGCATGCACCATGGTACGGTTTCCTAGATAGCTTTAAAGAGTTCTTCCATGATGACCGTAAAAATGAAAGGATTTAATGTTGATCCCTGATGCAGTCTCAGTTTAATTGAGAAAGACTTTGTCATACCCACCGGTGTATGAATGTTAGTCGACACTTTGTCATACATGTCTTGTATTACTTCAATGTACCTTCGTGAAATACCTCTATTCTTAAGGTTATCCCAAACGATGTTTCGTGGTATGCTATTGTACGCTTTCTCCAATTGTTAATTTCTTAAACCTTATTGAAAAAACTGTTTTATTTAGTTAACTGCTATAAAAGTTAAACTTAGGGCTTTTTGCATGGGTCTATCTCATGGTGAGACGGTCTCATACAAAACTTGTTTTAGAATAATAGCTACTCTTATGAGAGACCGTTTATTAAAGTGACGACCTCAAAACAAAAGACTCATATTTTCATTTTCTCTTTAATTTTAACTATTTAACCCATATAGTGAATGTTGTCTCACATGTCCATGACCTCTAACAGTCAACCTTTATGTGTTCAATTAGTGGAGGAACTTGGTCATAGGTTTTAGGATCAACAGTTGAGGGAATATTACCTACAATAATGTCATTGGAGAGACATCCATATTCACATGGACATCATCCTCGAAAGGAGCTTTTCTAACATCAACACTAGCATTATCTTACTCCTAATTAGCTTCATCATTTGTTGCTCCTAGGTTAAGTTCTACGTCACATACAAGTTCCGTTTTAAGGGGTTCAATCGAGTACAAGATGATGATGGAACAAAAGGATTTTGACTTTTTTGGGTTAAATGGCATAGGCGTAGGAGAAGGAATATAGAAAGTTAACTTCATATCTTGTTGTGTTTCTAGAGTGTGCACATTTTCATTTTTCAGAGGTTCTTTTTCCACATACAACTTTAAAGAAGGAATAAGCGTAGACTTTAAATGTTCCGACATAGCCTCTAATGCCTCATCATCATCGATGGGATATTCTAAGATTTTTCCATCTGTCGTTCCATATTTAAAACTCAAGTTCACACTACTAGTTGTAAATTCATACCAATTCATCAGCATGTATGAAGTTTCAATTCATTCAACTTCATGTTCGAAATGCATACAAATAGTTTACATTTACTAGTTACCGCCAACATACCCAGCATCTTAATTACTTGTTTGAAATACTCTATTCCAAAAACATAACATAATCACACGAAAAGATAGAATATTTTACAAATAAACACATCACATCTAAGTCATTATCAACTTTATGACATAAGCAAAATATAATAGATACAACTACATATACTATCACCATTGGATCAAATTTAAAATAAGTAATTAATGCCTTAATAAATTTTATTATTCAAATTTATTATCAACTACGTCAGACTATAAGCTTAAATGTATAGACATTTATTTTGAGAATAACTTTTCCTATACTGTTATTTTGTAAAATTTTAATTAAAAAAGCTTATTTTTTTAATTTCAATAATAAAATGCTCTAAATACCAAAACCACAGTATATAACCCTTGATTTTTCAATCAATTTTATACTGCATCTTGAAATATTTTCCACTAATATAGGATGATATTCCATATAAGAAATCCAACTTACATGAAAAGGCCCAAGGAAACCCAATAAAAAAGATTGAAGCTTTGGTTATCAACTAGATCATTATTTTCACCATGTATCTAAATGGCAATCATGAACCAAATTTAGAAACCCATATCAACTTTTAGCTAAATCAACAAGGTAAAATGTAGTTCATAAACACACTACTACAATTTTTGTTAACCATGATATAAGATGAAGTTTATTAAGCTAAGATCTCTTCTATGGGTTTGGACTCTAACTTGGCTTTCTCTAGCTCCTCTTGCTTCTGTTTTTGCTCCTTAGCGAGTTTCTTAAGGCGTGCAAGTTCGAGGTCCTTGCTCATCTTCCTCCTATACATCTCCGCGAAGGTGATGGGCTCTTCTAGGATCGGATTCTCTCCTTCTCGTATTGCTAATGGATACACTATTGCCTCTGGTGCCGGATTCTGAAATGTTGCTATTGACAATCTGCTGTAGTTTGAGTTCACCACAGCCTGGTGATCTGCATTCTTGAATCGCCCGTTGCTCAAAAACTTCCATCCCCAATGTTGGAAACAAAGAAAATGACATAGTTATTATAGGGTGAAATATGTCAAAACAAACTAACTCAACCAAAACGTTAAGCTCATAGTTGAAATCGCCTCTCTTGCGACAACAACACATGACTTACTCGTACTTGACACTAACTAATTCACGTGAAATTAGGGGCGAATGAGATGAACTTGTGACCTTTTATCATATTGGCTTCTAATACCACTGTCTCAATGATTCACTTATCTTGCGTATCGCGAATTAGAAAAAGGAATCATGGTTAGTTTTGGGGGCTATTTTAGTGTCATTTTGAGGGATTGCAATTCAAAAAGCAAACTAACTGGCAAATTATGTTACACTATCTAATACCAACTCAGCCAAAAGGTTAAGCATATCAATCAGAAACAACGACCTCTTTGTTATCACTAACACGGGTAAAGTTGCATACATCCAACCTCAAACGGCACCTAAGTTGGAGAATCTAGCAAGTATGGCTAATTTGTTTAGTATCCTAAGACAAAAAAAACAGATTGGATGAACTTACATGGCCATGATCCCCAAGGTTAACAACAAAGGCACCAGGGATAGGCTGGACTGTGATCCAAGTCTTACCACCATCGCGAGTCGCTTGCAACCCGCCAACCTGATCTTGGAGGAGCAGGGTGATGGTACCAGGGTCAGTGTGACGTTTAAGGCCAAGGGTGAGGTCGGGTTGTGGGCATTTAGGGTAGTAATTCACAACCATTTTCTGGTCCATATCAACACAGGCTTTGGTGAGTGCCTCAGTATCAAGACCCATTGCCTCAGACAAAACCCCAAGGAGCTTGCAAGCCAAGGCCATTAACTTGTCACTGTACTCTTCTGCTACCTTAATCCATCCTTCTGGCTTATCAGGCCATCTTGAATAATCCCTGTTCTTAATTGGGTATGAAAAGTAAGTTACTATCTCCCTCCAGTCTTGTACAGCTTCTCCCTGTAATACAACAAAACTTGTTACATTAGTTAGGTGTATGTATCATGTAGAGATCACAAAGATCAACCCAACTATCGTTAACGGCCCGTTTGATTATTGGTACTGAACTGTGGTAATGAAAATAATTTGCAGCGTAAATTTTCATAATATGCATATAATAAAAAAGTTTTTTTTGTTCACAATTCTATATTACATAAAATGTTGAAAGAAAATAAGCATGACCATACAACTTGTCAAAAGATATTCCAATCACAATCACACTAACTTTTTATTATTATTTCCACTATTTAATACCGACTATCAAACGAAATTTCTTTCAAATTTCTAATTCATTGGGTACTTACATAGATCAAATTGGAAAACTCAATTCAAGAGACTAGTGTAATAGGTAAAACAGTTGAGAGAGCCCATTTGATCTATAAACCCCTCATCAGTTGCATAAGTTGCCCATACAACAAATCTATCCGAGACAAGTCCGGTACCTTGTAATGTTTTCAAATCCAATCCAAAATATCTATAATTCCCTACAAGCATGTTAGGTGGTGAGACAAGTCTAATATGTAATGTTTGCATCCGTTTTTGTATTTTATTATCACAGTCATCACAAAAAGGGACAATTTGACAAAAGTATACGATGTTTTATATGATTTGTTGATACTATTCATCGGTCAGATTAATATTATGTTTATTAACAAACATGTACATAAGAAGAAATAAATTACTACATGAATAGAATACAAAACTCAAATGAGACACTTGTGCGGACACGAAAAATACCTGAAGATGGCTAGAAACAATAAAACCACCTTTCTTCCCACCAGACATATCAAACCTAAGCTTCTCCTCAGGGGAAAGAGCAAAGAATTCTCTAGCCAAACGCGTCATATCATCAATAAGATCATGATCAACCCCATGATCAATCACTTGAAAAATCCCCCATTGTTCACAAGCATCCACTATTTTCCTACAAATTTCACTTCTTTTTTCTCCATTTTCATCAATTCCTGCAATAGAAATAATGGGTATTTCACTACTAAACTCATTATAAGCAACCTTTGGCCTTTCATCTTCATCACGAACAAAGGTTGGATTCAGAGTAGTTTCCCCTTCTAATGCTGTAAGTGTTGTGGGTTTTTCGGCCATTTTTGTGGGTTTTTGATGGAGATTTGAATGGGTTTTTGGGATTGTTATTGAATGTTGATGGGTTGTTAAATATAAGGAAGATTGCCGAGAAAAGGGCAGCTAATGAAACCCCACGTTGATGGTAATACCACACAGTCCTTTTCTCGTGTTGTACCACAACTACTAGTTCTATTCTACTTTCTAATAATTTGCTATACTTAGAATTTTACAATTTTTTTTTACATATTTTTTTGTTTGTTTTGAGATCGTCTACGAGCTTGTCGTTTTGAGATCATCTAAGAGTCCCTTGGTTTGAGACCATCTATATTAAGCGGTTTTATTGTGAACTTTGTTTCAATTGCATGGCTCATCTGATACAGATTTGTATTTTTTCGTACATACTTTTTGAGTTTGGTCGAAATTATGAGCTCGTTGATTTAAAACCATGTATGAGTAGTTTTATATTTATATAAACTCTTTGTTTTGAGACTATCTCATTAAAAGACGATGACGGTCTTTCACAAGTAGTTGTTTTATTATAATCCAGTAGTTTTTTTTGAATAATTATAATCCAATAGTTAATTAATCTATTTATATCATAAGTTATATATTACAAAAAATATAAGAATATACATTAATTATCATATACTCCTATAAAATAAAATCAAATGATA